>QARZ01000546.1:224-26942 GCA_013407115.1 Glycine latifolia
CAAAGACACTATCAATATGATTCTATCTTCAATTCACTACTAACAGTAAAGGGGATTTTTGTCGAACAGTTTGCAGGCAAGAAGTAAAAATTGCAAAAACACAAACTACGATTAAAGATCAATGCAGAAACTAACAGAATTGATAACAAGTAATGTAAAACAGATTAAAGAGCATCAATCCAATTCATCAAACCAAGCTATTCGAATCATCATCGTTCTCAGAAATTTATCCTATTGTGAAAGTTCATTCAATTTCATTAGAAGCAGTTTAATCGAACTGACGCCTAAATTAATTGAAACCACAACCCTAATTGAAATATCATCCAATTAATCTATGATTTATATTCGAAATTAGAAAATGAATCCATAACCTAATCCTCTTTCAATCCTAAACACATTCATAATCATGAAAACAAAATAGCAATTGAAGAAGAAAGTGAACATTCACGCAAAATTCGAAATACCAAACCAGAACTCAAATTATTCTCTTGCTTGGGTTGGATCCTTGGATTGATTGATTATTTAGCCTTCCATGATCATCATCAATGAAAGCCCCATGAAATAAGTGCACGAAAATGGAAGAAGAGAAAACGAAAATGAAGAACAATGAAGAACAAAGAAGAACAGTTAAGAGAAAATAAGAGAAAGAGTTTTGATTCTAAAAACTTAAAAAGAGAAATGTAAAACTGTTTTTTTGCAAAATGGAATGTAAAAAGTATTAATTCCTCCTAATGTCACTAATATATAGTTGAAGAAAAGAATGGGCCATGAACAACCCATCAATTCTAATTATTTATGCTATTTACACCAATAAAAGTCCAACTTGCAGCCTAAAATACAAGTGCAGTGGTTCTGACTTCAAAGCCTAAAATGACCCTCCAAATGGCAGAATTGGCCTCGGCTTATTTCTAGCAAACATGTAGATCTTTTCGTTATCTTTTCAAGAATTATAAGAAATCTCAATTCAGAGTTCTGTAGAGCTCTGTAGGTCCTGTACAAGGCAGATACATCAAGTGAACATAAAATCCAAAAATACGCAACAATTAGCAATTAAGCCCACTAACTTGCCTAAGACAAAAACTGAATTAGAATGGGAAAATAAAAGTCCAAGTTAAGTCAAATAAGCTAAGAATGATAGAAAAATATTTAACTAAAGGCACTCCATCAGTCTCATTCCTTATTTATAATATTCCTTAGAGGTTTTCCTTCTATCTTTCCTTAATTAAAGAATAGATTTGGTAGGTAATCCTTGCAATCTTTTAGTGACAGGTGACGCAAGCAACCCATGAATATACAAAATTTTGCACGCTTACAAAATTATCGCGGTCGTACAAAATTACCATGGTCATGGTCTTCTAATTAACTCCAAAAATTCATGATATTTAGCTCTTTTTCACATGAAACCTCTTAAGCATCCATCTTTCACAAATTTACACCAAACTGTGCATTTTGCCAAATAAAATATATCAAAATGCATGAATATGGCATGGAAACTTACATCAAAATATAGTCAAATCCAGGTTTGTAAGGTGGATCGATGACAATTCGTTGACTCCTACCAAACTTGGCACTGCCATTATTATTGTTAGTAAAAAGACTTAATCAAGATGGTATCCAGGGTCACAGAGAGTGGTCGATAAGTTTAATCTATTTTGGCTTTGTACAAACATCATACTAATTAAGAAACAAATGTTGCCTATGTTACACCGTAGTAAGCACAATGGAAGGTTAATGATTTAAGGAGCAAGCAAATCTCAAGTTGCCTAATATGGTCCATGTTCTTCTACGCTACATATTAAATATTTACAATTTTATAGTATGATGTACTATTGGAAATAGGAAGACGTTATTTTGAATGGTTTATACTTTAAATGTGCTTGCCTAATTGTGTTTCTGTTTTCACTTTTAGGCTAAAATCAAATCTATGTGGTAGATATTTATAATCTGTCTAAGATTCCAAATGTTCTGGTTTTAGGTGTTTCTTTTGGGAGGTTATCTTGTTCTTAATTTATTCTAATCTTATTATCCCAATTATTGTTTTAGTTTTTCACATTCAATTATGTCCTATTTTATAGGGATGCAATCATCACTAGAGTTTGCCAACGAATTACTCAGAGCACTGAGATGCGACAAGGGTTGGAAATCCAATATCACGAAAATTGATTTGTACCATCTTTGGTTTCAGATGAAGGATAATTCTTTTAACTCAATAATGCAAAAAAACTTTGTAAACTCTCTTATGCACAATTCGTTAATCATGTTCTCTTAGCTGATATTCCAGTTTGGTTCCCAAAAGTTGAATCAACATTGCTATTGTTTGGGTGTTTTCCAAAAAAATTAATCATGTTGTAAGTACTTAAAAAACTATCCTATGAACTATGATCACTTTGCTAGATTGGGTTAAGAATTAAATTTATGTACATGTATTCTATCATTGTTGTCTTCATGTCGTGGAAGGTTAATTGATGTTTAGATAGAATCCAAGGTAAGGAGCATTCAATAGCCTCTCTTTGTCCTTTTTCTTCAGTTATACGAGATTTGTCTTCTTTGATGTTTTAGATGCTATGATTAGTGAGTTTTATATTTGTGCAACATTATGCAGGAGCCTTTTTGTCCAGTACCATTGATATGGATTATTCAAAAAGATAGCTTTTCAAGTCACCTTCTAGTTTTTGAGCAAATAGGTTGGGAGCATATTATTTCTCATTAGAGAAGTGCTTTTAGCATAGTCGATGTAGTTGTGGTTCCAGATTTTACTTATCTGGTTAAGATGCTATAACAAATGCTCCAATATGCAAACATGATAGTATTAGAATAGTAGAATCTATTCTCCATTAGATTTGCCAAAAGTGTTTTGATGTTATTGCTAACTTATTTATTTTTTCCTATATCAGATGTTATATAGTAAGCTTGACACTAGAAACTACTTTATGGTTCTTGAATAACCAATAGATGCGTGTGGGCTGCAAAAAGCTATAGTAAGACCCATGCAAAGGATCAACTAAGAGAACTTAGTGGATTTGGTAAAAATGATATGTTGGTTCTAGTTGTTGGGAGCTCAGTGTTCTATGATGACCTATCTTGGGACTATGTTGTTGCAAAATGATAGCTAGGGTGTGGCTGTTTAAATTTTTTTGCATGTGTTAATTGTCTTATTCTGCATATTGGCATTGATTTTGGCTCTACTGCAGACAAACTCTATGATATGGTTCTATTATTAATTATTGGAGGTGTGCATCTTACAAACCATCAATTATAATTGGCATATTTTTGTACGTAAGTATTTGTAGTGATTTATGATAATTTTTGTACCTAACACAAACAATTTTATTAACTGCTTCTACAAATAAGCTATGCGTGACACATGATAAAGCAGAGGACTATGCGTCTTTGATCATGGAATCTCTCAACAAGAAAAAAAAGGCTACATTGAGGTACCAATCAAGCCTCTTCAACCCCATCCCATTACTAAATGACCCTATTGCTATTCCATATTTTTATTTTATTAAACTAAATAAAAAGATTTGTCGACATATGTAGATATCTCAAATGAGGTATCTATTCAAGGAAACAAGTCTATCAAATTCAAAGACACATTTTCCATTGAAGCAAGTATCAAACAGTAGGTAGCAACACACATAATGTTCATAACACTAGCGATGACTTTTGTGAAGAATCATCGTTTCAACGATAGTCATTTCAACATTCTTCATTTCTTTTTCTTCTTATTGGGTTGGTGTTGATAGTGAGTTACTCATTCTAATTTTCTATCTTATGGTATCAACAGTTATTCTATCCCAATCTTATGCTTCCATGCGTGGGGAATTTGTTTCCTATTTCTTTTATGCTTCCACAACTTGTTTATTTTTTTATTCTATCTTATTGATAAAATTGGTACAATAATACAAATTTCAATCCATATCTATTCTATATTGCACATACAATGTGCTGAGTGTTTAAGATATGCATTAATGCATTGCTTTGTTTTAATTGATAATATTAGTTTTTTTTTAATGTAAATCTATAGATGCATGAATACTTAATAGGATCTTGTATTGATATGAATATAATGACAAGTGAGGTGTATGTTTAATTTAATTGATGTTTGATAAGTATGTAATTTGTGATGAGCATGACTAATAAAAGCTAAAAACAATTAATTAAAAATCACTTACTACATCGCTTTTAATTAAAATTGATGTAGAAAGTGCACATACAACATCAGTTTTGTTCAAAACCTTCATGGAAAGTTACTTTCTTCATTGATTTTGTATAAAAACTTCATGGAAAGTAGCTTTCTACACCAATTTTGTACAAAACCATCATTGAAAACATTGCACAGAGAGACATTTTTGACACAATATTTACATCAGTTCTAAAAAACCAATGTAGAAATTCATGTTCTACATTGTTTTAAAACTATTGTGAAAAGCAATAGACTTTCTACGACAGTGGATTCCACGACAGTTAAAAATCGTCATGGAAAACCCTAAATAACCAATATCAAATTCCTTATTCGTAGTAGTGGAAGCATTCCATCATTATAAAGTCCACATTTGAATGTTGCAACCATTGATAAGCTTTTCATCAACGCTTGGGAAATAATAAAAGAGGAGCTCCATATGTTGCAGGTCAAAAATTTATATTGAAAGACTCTCTTAATAATCATATTGTTTACTATAAAATTTTTTTTTGAAAGCATCAGTTAGCACATACAATAATAACAACTAGAAAGCATAAAACATAGACAAAAAAGAAGTTGGGAGAGCAAAGCAACATTTACTCCATAACCATACTATCTTCATACATGGATTCATATTTAAGTTAAAGTAGATGAGAAATGACAAGTCATTATCATACCCATACATGCTCTAAGCAAAAGGCATACACCCTACATCATTAGGAGTGAAATTTTGTCCAAAAATAAAAGCAAACATAAACCTATTAATCAGACCATTACTTACTGATACAAACAACACACTAAAATAGGAAAACATAATTAAATTAGTAAAATGCAATTTTTAAAAAATTACAGTGAATAATTTAATTAACACTCTTTAAAACTTTTCAAAAAGACTTTGAACTTGCTTCTTAGCTCATTAAACTTATCACATGGAAGTACCTTAGTTAAAATGTTAGTCAATTGCTCCTTAGACTTACAGTGCATCAACTAAACATCTTCATTCCTTTTAGGTTCTCTTATATCATGAATTTTGACAGTGATGTGCTTGGTTCTCTCATGTTGGTTTCAGCTTTTAGCAACAATAATGGTTGAATTATAGTCAAACCATAACATCGTAGGTTCCTCTTGTATAAGTTTCAAGTCTTTATAATTCATCAATTATAGCTTGTGTTGATTATTATAATTAACATTGAACCTAAACCTAACAACATATGACTGACAATGTATAAAAAAATGATACATAATTATAGTATAAAATATAGTACAATGAAAACTAAACAAAATGTATTTTTTTTAAAAACTAGACTCTACAATGATTCTAGCAAACACCAATGTAGTAGGCAGAACTTTCGACATTGATTTTATCAATAAATCAATGTAGGATGTTGTTTGATTCATGTAGATGTCCCACTTTGGGTGTAAGAGGAACCGATGTTGATTATTTGGATTCAACATCAGTTTGGAACTTATGTTGAATATTTCTACATTTAACATTGTGTTGAACAACATCGATTTGAGAACCAATGTAGTATGATTTCTAGAATTGATGTAAAAGGGCTTCGGTGTAGTAGTTTTAGAATTATTTCTTATAGAAGTATTTACTTAATTGTGTAATTGTGTGTTTCGTCACACACATATATTCTTTATTTATAATGAATAGAAGTACAATTATAGAGAAACATAATAATGAGAATAATCCCTAATTATCAGTTAATGTATTTCCCTAATTATGAAATCATATCTTTAATAGTTCTTTTAGTTCATTGTTAGATTTAATCAAGTTTAAGAATTAGAACATTCATAGTTAAGAATGATTAGATTTCTAATTTTTGGTTATGACTAATGTTTGTATAAAAATAAGGTTGTATCATTTAATGTTATGTTTGGATTATTTAAGAATGAATTTTTAATTTACTTATAGTAATCTCTAATTAATACTTTTTAATGACTTTACACATAAGTAAAATGTGGGTAGCTAGTGTGGTTATAGGTATATAGGTTTCCAACGGGTATGGAGAATGGGGATTAAGTTGCTACTTGCACAAGTATTGATGTGAGTATTTTTTTCCAAACTCAAATATGGGGACAAATACTATATATAGTACCTACCCATTGTCATTCCTAATGACAATGATAACCTATCCTATTTGAAAATTTTGATAAATGGAGAATCCTTCTAGTAAAGGGCTTTATGAATTGAATTAGGCTCCTCCATAAGTTTAGACATTGTATGATTGCAAATGTGTAGGCCTAATTCATGTGAAACCTAAGATTTTTGGACTTAGTTGAATGGGCATGTGGTGTTTTGCAAATGAAAAAGAATTTAGAATGTTATTCCATTAAATATGACCATGACTATAATTGTGAATTGTGCTTTGTTCATGTACTTTTTGTTATTCTAATTTTGTGAAATTATAACATGGTTAGCTATATATGGATTCTTCATATGATATTGTTTCCTTGTTTGTGGAATGATAAAATGTTGAGTGTTAACAGTTTATAGTTAAGTTATGATTTTGAGATTGTTATTATGCATGTTTGCCTATGTGTATGAGATATAAATGGATGATTCCATGGTACATAAGATTTGAATAGTTAAAGAACCTAGTCCATGTAGCTAGGATAGAACTCTCCAAGTGATATGTTAAGTGAAGTCATGTGCATCTTGTGTGGTCATGGATCACAAACACCTTAAGTTTTCTCGAAATTTATTGAGCTTAATTAGAGAGGTCATCAATGAGTTCATGTGGGAGCCTTGGCCATGTGGGTGTTTTCTTGTTTGGAATCTCTGTGTGGCACATGTTGATCCCACAGGTTATCCTTGTAATGTTGGGTAATCTTGTCGTGTCACCGATAGTCTCATCTTGATTAAGAGTGTCAATGTTGGATTGTGTGGATTCGTCGACTACAAGTCCTCTCAAGCCTCTTTCACAAATGTTTTGACTGGTACCACATGCATTTAATGGTGCAAGTTAGCTAAACATTACATTGGATGTGTGCCTTTGTATATGAATTGACTCTCGTGTTATGGAATGAATGAGTGCCATGTACGGTTATGTGTGTCTCTACCCAACCTTTACTTTCATGCCTTATTGTTATATAGTGTCATGTTATTTTTTGGTTGGGTTGTGAGCTATGATAGAGAGTGACACTGATATACTTTTTTAGGTCGTCTTTATATGCATATTTATATTATATACCTTTTGGAATAGTTTAGTTTTGATTTCATTTGGCCTTTGGAGAGTCAAATGACATTTACGAACTTATTTATAATTTAGATTTAGTTATTAATTTTTTATAATTAACAAGGAATGGAGTAGAAACAATATGTGATATCTTTAATTGTGAACAGAGTTTTTGAAGGGATGTCACATTTAGTATATGAGGATAATTAAAATATATGTGATGTGAGAAGCATCATATTAATTGTATGTATATAATGAACTAAAAGTATGTGGTCGTAGTTTAAGTGGGGCAGGGTCCAAGGTGTGATAAAAATATAAGAAAGCCATGTGTATTTTATGTCTCATGCATCTTGACATGATAAAAGTTATTATGAGAGATGTTGGTGAGGTTAACCTAGGAGGCTATTAATGAGTTAAGGAATAACTCTAACCTTGGGGGTATTTTTCGGTGAGATCTCCTCATAGCTCAAGTTGATCCCACGTGTTGAAGTGAACTTGCAAAGTTAAGTAACCTTGATGTGTTGCCACATGTTACGACACCTTTCAATTTAATTTATATACAAGAAAATTGACTTATGCCTATGGACGCCTTTTACCTACAGACATGAATTAGTGTAGGTAAAATTCAAAATACTTTTACATTCAATTGATTAATGTAGGTAAAATTCAATGAGTTGTACCTACCATTATTTTGTATAGGTAAATTCATTAAAACTAAAATAATACTTGTAAGGACTCGGGTGGCCACGTGGCAATTAAGGATATAATAATAGTAATTACCGATCTGTGAGGACGGTAGTCATGGCGTTGAGGGATGCGAGATGAGCTCGGATGAGAGGAGAGCGTTGACTACAATCCCCAGGGCCAAGTTCGTATGACCGGGGTGTCATACGGTGAGCGTTTAGAGCTCGGAAAGTGGCAAGGGGCGGTGTAGCCCTTAGGCCGAGGAAAAGATGTATAGACCGAGGTGTGAAACCGAGGTCGGCCCTTGCTATGCAGCTCGGCAGTGGGTGCTTTCACAGGCTTGTGCTGTGCACGTGACCCTTTAAAACTGCCAGATGTTTTGGTGATTGATTTGACTGATTTCAGTGACGTACACTGGTACGGAGGGTGTATATAAGTAAAAGTAAGGGTCATTTCCCACCTAACCCATCAGTCTTTCTTCTTTCTTACGCTTTCCCCTATACGAGAGAAGTGCTGTGAGTCTTGAGAAGAGAAAGCCATTGTAGGACTTGAAACTTGGAACGAAAGCTCAGGTAAGAGTCTGAAACCTCTGTGTGTTAGGGGTTGTGGGTTAGGGTGTGATTGTGATCCCTTTGAGGTTGCAAATCACCTGTTGGGTGGTTGTCTCTGCAACTGGAAAAGAAGTTGAACTTCTTTACATGCAAGAATAGAGAACTGTGAGTAATCTCTTGCATGACTGAATGTAGGTGAGCACACGGAGTATCGTGGTGCCTGGAATCACAGAAGCAAAGAAGACAGTGCAGAGCTTCGATCAGGTAAGCTCCCTGTCCTGGAAGCCGCTCCTTTACGGCGTTCCACCATGCTCCGAAGGAGTAATGGTTACTGTATGACTTGATGCATGTATTAAAATTGTGTTTACTGCTTTATGAACATGTATATGATTTGCACTCTATTGATGATTGTGACTGTATGAGATTCTCTGGCCAGTAGAATAGACAAAATATGGACTTCCCATAGAGCCAAAGTGATGTGGAACAACTCTATGTGGTCAATCTGAAACCCTGAGAGAGAATGCCCAAGACGTTGGAGGAGTCTCTCTTGGAAGTGCCATATACGTCCGTAGAACCGAGGGAGTATGCCCATTCAGTTGGAGAGCTTCCTTTGGGTGTCTACCGAAGTCCTGAGTGTTGTTGCCCATTAAGTTGGAAGATCTTCCTCAGGCATTGGATGTGCGGGGGGTGGTTGCCCATTAAGTTGGATGATCCTCTCTCGTATGATCCGTGTGATTATATACATGTTGTTGTGTGGGCCGAGATGGCTAGGGCCGGAAGGGCCAAGACCGGAATGGTCAAAGCCGAGAAGGCTGGAGTCGAGTTGGCTAGAGCCGGAATGGCTAGATATTGGTATGCATGTTTTAATGCTTGTATCTCGGAAGTGAACCCGGGGAAAGGAGGGGCCTTCCAGAACCCGGAGTTTACTGAGATGTTTATCTCACCCCGGTTGGGGAATCATTTATGTATTGCAGGTGCCGAGCACAGAGATGACTGCGGACCCCGGGGCAAGAGGCCTGAGTAGCAAGGCTGTCCGAGGGATTCCGGACCAGAAGCCGAGCCGGGATGGGTTCTGTATAGGACCGTTGTTTTGGGCATGCCGGCTCTGCCGATTTGTGTGTTGTATAACCCGGCAATGTATTTTGGTTATGCCCGGCCTTGTTGATGAGCTCGGCCTTAGAAGCGGATTTTGATTGTCTTTATGCACAATGTACAAAGACTGTTATATATATATATATATATATATATTGACGTGTGCGGACGTCATTCTTTTGAGCTTCCGGATTAATTGTGATATTAATTTTACCTGCTGCGCTATATGATAATTTATTAATGATAATACGCCGGATGCATACGGGGTGTTACAATACTTCTACTTACAACTATTTTGTGTAGGTAAAACACCATAAAATTGTGCTTACAGTTGATTAGTATAGGTAAAACTCAAAAAGACTATTACCTACAAAAACCTAGTGTAGGAAAAATTATAAAAAATATATACCTACATACAATTCCATAATGTTACTACAAAAAAAAAATGATTTCTAACGAAATATTTCCCACAAAATATATTCTATCAAAAATGTTTTTATATTTATCATTAAGTAATTACAAATTTCTAATTATATTTTTTAAATGACACATACTTTTTTAATTAAATTAATTAATTAATATTTATAAGTATTATTAAGGGAATAATCCCATTTTGTGTCCATTTTGTGTTTGAAATTCGTACACTTATTCTCTTATTCTTGGTATTCAAATAGGCTTTTGAAACTCTTACCCTTCTACTCTCACTATCAATTTCGAGCTCTCAACTCGTTGATGCTCCCCCCAAAAGCAGTTGCTACTGTTGGGGAACCATGAGCAAGTCTCTGCGCAGAGATCTGCAAGTCTTCGATTTCAATGAAGAGGATGAGGTCGGCTCCAATAAACACCACGATTTCCTCCCTTGCGGTAAGACGATTTCCCTAATTTCTCAATTCGAGAAACAAACGTGGTCTTCAATTGGAATTGTTCATATATAGTACTCGTTTTGCCTTTTAGATGGTAATTTAATTTGTAGGTGTCGCCATTGCATTATATTTAATGTTTGATGATTAATATATTTGATTTTAAAGTATAGCGAATGCTTATTAGAGAGACAACTTGAAGGAACTGAAGGAGAGGAATGGAACCTAGAGAATTCTTCCTGATTGTTAATGTTTTCATTTTCTGAGGACTTAAAGAGTTTGTTAATAATTTTAAAAATGTAGTCATGATGGCTGGTTATCTTTATTGAGAAAGGTTGGGTTGTCCTTAACACAAGACGTTGTCGAGCATTGGCAGTAGTCTCATTTTGATTCTAGATGAGCCTAATGCACGCCATGGTTGTTGAATTCGTGGAAGGGTAGTAAACTTCAATATGCTTAAATAGATAAGTGACTCTTTTCTCTAAGTCACACATTACTTACAATATTAAATTAATTAATTAATTAGGAACTGGTTCTGTAAGTTACACATTACTTATAATTAGTGTAGGTATGTGGCTCTTTTCTCTGTCGACTCAATGTGACAACTAGTTGCCGAACTATATTGATTTAGTCAGCATCATTAACAATATGTAGTATCAATGATTCTTAGAGGCCTTAGAATTAGTATTGTCATATTGTAGATATAAAGGAATAAAAATGAAGTAGAATGTAGGAGTATAGTTCCCTTAATACAAATAAAAGAACCATGTAGTTCAAAAAGGCCATATTGTTGAAGTGTATTGTGTGAGAGACACATAACTGGTTGCCTTGACATAGCTTCATTGCAAGTGACATATTCCAAACTTGTTCTTAGTTTTTTCCTCAAAAATTAATTTCCTTATATTTGTTGTCTTGTATTCTTTGAGACCCTTTACTAGTAGTTTTCTTCCGATAAGATAATTATGCTTCCTTTTTCAGCAATAAATTCCATATAATTATGCTTCGTTTTTTGTTGCCACTACTTCTTGCTCTCATTCTCTTACATATGGTTTGGTGACTTTCTTATAACAATTCTTGACACAATTATTTAGGGGAAATTCAACCCATGAGATGGGCAATGTGAATGATAGTTTAATCGGTTTTCGCTTGGTATGCCAATTGATGTTTGTACTTTTAATCGATTTTGACATAAATACATGTGAAACTTTGTTTAATATTGCCACATTGAAATGTAGGTAAGGAGGCTTTCTGCTTGCGAGACCATGGGCTCTACCACAACCATATGTAGTGATAGGACTGGTACATTGACTATGAATCAGGTTAGTTGTGTTGTATTTGATATATTAATTTAAACAATATTTCTTTGTAACTACTTACATCAACTTCTTGGAGGGCACTTCTTGCAATTGTTTCTTGTTTTAATGGATTTTATGCAAGCTTATTTGAAGTAAGAATCCTTTCAGCTTTTTAAAATAAAGTAGGAGCTCATAATGGCAACTATTCTATTTCTACTAATGTGATATTCGATAAAATTAAGATTTTTAGGAAGTTCATTTCTATTGGCATTGGTTGCATATATTCAGCATATTTTCTTAATATGTTAATTAAATTAAATGAGACAGATGACAGTGGTTGAGGCTTAAAGATATAATCTATTTTTAATGCGACTATTGATCAATTAAGTAAATTATATTTGAATAAAAAATTTAAGTAAAACATCAAGAGTGTCTCCATATATTTTTAATCAAAATTGAAGTTGATTTCAATAAATAATATAAATTTTTAACAATGACATTTTTATTATATGAGCTAGAAAGATAAAACTATAGGGTTAATACGTCAAAAATATATTATTAATTTTGGTTAGTTAAAACTACACGATTAAAAGGACTTGCCATCATTGTGATAAGAGTGGGAGGTGGGGTCAAACCTATTTTAGGGGGTTTAGATAGTAATATAACAGTTAGAATAACTAAGGCTGAGTTAGTTATAACTAACTAATGGAAGGAAAGGTATAAATAGTTGAGAGGCAGTGAGGAAAGGGATATCTGATGAGTGTAAGGAGGTAGTGATTCCCTCAAAAGATCACTATTGTAACAATAGAAGCTAGACTCTAGATTTCAACAATATTCTTTCTTTCTTTTCGTACCTGAGCCAGTTCCTATTACATTGTTTCTTTTTTTTTTTTGACTTTTATTTTTATTTTGGTTCCATTCATTACCATCAATATTGATTCTCTAAAAATAATCTTTGTTTGAATGATTTCATTGGGTTTGATAGAATGAAAAAGAAAATAGAATTGAAAATAATTTTTTAATTAAAATAAAGTATAAAATTACCAAATTTAAAACTTTCTTCTCATTTTTCTCTTCCTTTCCATACAATCAAACTCTCCATCAAAGTGGAATGGGCCACAAAGGATGAAGGAAAGTTGAAAGTTAGTCAACAGTACACGAGAGAATATCTTTTTGTTACTAGACTGAAGCACGTTACCTTGACACTTTGTAGTTTCTAGCCTATTATAAATATAGATTGGAAAGGTGCTGCTGACATTGTAACACCCTGAAATTTCGATAACTTAAAATATATGTGTGATATATTCCTTGTATAATTTGATTAATTTTATTAATTAGGATTAGTTGAAATGTTATATGAATTATCCATATGCAATTGTTTGGTGTAGAGGTCAAGTTATGTGGAGTTTGTTTGAGCCGCATTGAATGGTGTGATTCCGAGTTTGATCCGAAAACCTGTTTTAGTAAAATCACCATTCTGGATTGGTTAACTGTTGGATCACCTTCAGATTTTAAAGATAGATTCCTAACCCAAGCGAATTTTGAAGGCATTTTAGAATTCTAGAATTGGGTCAGCTCGCCTAGGCGAATTTTGCAGGCATTTTTGCTCATTTGGGCGAGTGAAGGCAGTGATAAATACGTACCAGCAGCCATAAATCACAAAAATAGATTCTTCTTCCCCAAATCCAACTCCCAAGCACCCCCACCATCCTCCTCGACCACCCACGGCCACCGGCGACCACCACGAGGCACCGTCGCTTGCCGTTGGACCACTGCACGGAGAGGAACACTTTAATCGGAGCGGAATCTTCTCAAAGTTTTAGTAGAGAACGAAGCTTCCAAATATTTATTTCTTGGTTTCCTTGAGGTAATCTTGGTTTCTTTTGTCTTCTTCTAGCTAGTTTAAGCTTTTCTTAGTGTCTCTTATGTTTTGGGTACCGTTATTGGGAGTTTTACACTTCCTTTGAAAAATTCTTTGAAAATGAAATGTTGTAAAAGTCTCCTTTTATGAAATTGATGTCATTTCTGTGATCCTTATTGAACCTCGATCACATTGGAGTGATTGAATTTCAAAATGATGTCTTTTGATGTGGACTCCCAAAACACCATTTTAGCCTTTTTTTTAAATTTGAGTAGGTATTTGACCTCGAATGCTAACATTAGCCTTATTTTTGAAATCTATACGAAATTATCTTCAATTTGGTATATAGAGCTCTGCGTTTGGGCCAAAGCATGTGAACTTGAGAGATCCCAAAATGACGTTTCAAGGAGCTAACAAAGAAATATAGATAGGTAAAGGGAATTTATTATTTAGTTATAGTTTTGATATCATAGTTGGGGGCCAGGGAGTCCAACTATGAGGATATCTGCTTGTCTCTATTGTGTGCTGGTTTTCAAATAAAACTAAGTTTTTAACTAATGGGATGCAAAGCTTTTATGATTAATGGGTGATGATACTTGTGTGTGCTCATTTTCAAAGCAAATGATGTTTTTAACTAATGGGATACGGTGTATTTATTACTGATGTTGTAGATGATAGTGAAATTGAGATACCATGGAAATGATTGATGATGTTTACGTGATTGATGATGATTTATATGAGGTGATGCTTATGTGATTGGTGATGTCTGAATGAAATAATGTTCAAATGAAATATATGTTTATTGGGTTAATGATATTGTTGTTGTAATGATTGGATTTTTGGGAAAAGTCTTAATTACAGATGAGACTCTGCCCAAAATTTTATAATATGTTTTCCTATTTAATTCTTTATTAAATTTGTAAAATGGGCATAAGAGTGTGTTTTATATATTGTAGTCCTTCTCTTTAATTTAGAATTTTCCTAAAAATATCAGTCTTGTGATATGATGAATTGTGAATGTATGCAATTTGAGTTGTCTGAAGACCTGGGAATGTGAATCTTAGACATATGTATCATGTATAGATGTGAAATGTGATTGCTTGTGATTGTCGATGATATTGAAATTGAGATGCCATTGATGTAGTTGATGATGTTTAAATGAGATAATGATGATGTAGTTGATGACGTTCAAATGAGATGATATTGATATGCATGATGATGATATTGAGATGATATGATATTGAGATTGATAATGACATTGATGAGAGATAATGTTGATGTAAACAATGTCATTGTGTGTGGATATACATGGATACCCATAGGGGGTGTATGACGGGTTATCCTTGCGAGGAAGGATTTGTTCCTAACCAGGTCATACAGTGATGGTGCCCATGGTTGTAGGCTGTGTATGTACACGTGGGATGCAATGGCCGGTTGGTTATCCTTGCAAGGATGGATTTGTTCCTAACCACGATCAGTGCATCGGTGAGCCCACATTGGTGTGTTACGTATGTACATGGGGGGTGCATGACAGGTTACCCTTGTGAGGATGGATTTGTTTCTAGCCGGGTCATGCATTGATGATGCCCATGTTTCATACTTCATTTGTATGTGTGGAATTAGAATGAAGGCACTAAAAATACAATGAATACCTAATCCAATAAACCAAGAGGGGGGGTGAATTGGTTTTTGCCCCTTTTTGAACTTTTCTTGCAAATCAAAACTTAGCGGAAGAATTAATTTGGATCGTATCTTAAATCAAAACAAATTTAGTAAACAATTTTCTTCTCCAATCAATTAACTCTTGTGTTGAATCAAAGTATGAGTTGATACACAAAACAGAATATTTCAAGCAATTAATGAAATGTAAACCAAAACTTAAATGCACACAATTTTATATTGGTTCACCTCCAACCACTGAGGCTACATCCAGTTTAACTTCTAATCCAAACCAGATTAGAGTTCCACTAACAGATTTTAGTTCTTTACAAGCAATCAACGAGGTCTCTTTCACCCACCCTAGGCAAAACTCTAAATCTACTCCCTAGATTTATCAAAAGACCTAGAACTAGAGAACCCCTCTCAGTTCCACCCCTAGAAAAACCCTTTCTAGTAATGCTTTAAAGAAACCCAACTGTTACATGGAAAAATCAACACAAATTATAGAAAACAAAAGAAAAATTACAAAGAACAAAGCTTAATGCTCAAGAAGGATATCACCTTATATTCCTTTGCAGCATAAAGGATATACACGAAATTTATAACCTGAGGTGATGAATGATATGCTTTCTTGATTGATCTTGATACAGCTCAATGCATGAATGATCACAAAAATAACTTCTTCTCTTAAGCAAGCATGATGATTCTAACTCTAATGAACAACATTATCAAAATGATTTTTCTAACTCTTTGGAGCACTCAGAGATTATTAAAACTTTGGTATCAATGAAAGCTCTCGAAATCTCTCTTTTTATTTCTGTGACAATGCTTTCCTATTTATAAAAAAACAGATTTAACAGACTGTAATCGATTATTTCGTTATAATAATCGATTATTTTAACATGTGTAATCGATTATTCCGTCTATGTAATCGGTTAAGTTGTTCATGATACTTCTGGAAATCTTGAACGAACAAAAGAATCGATTATTTGACCATGTAATCTATTACGCCAGAAATACCAATATTCTTTACAAGCAGAGGTAATCGATTAAAATTCATTTTAATCGATTACGCCAGAACATGTCCAAAGCACACAGAGCCTATTTAATCAATTACAATTATTTGGTAATCGATTAAACCAGTTCATCAGGCTAAACTGATTTATGCAGATGCCTTATGTAATCGATTATATGACTTATGTAATCGATTACAACAGTAAGAAAACATTTTATCCTTGTTTAGACTTATCAATGTATTTCTAATCAATTGCATATGCTAATATGATTCTTAACCTAAGTGTGAATGCATGCATGTATGATTTCTCTAATGACTACAAAGGATTATAGGATTTTATCCTTAATGAACCAAACTTAACCAAAAGGAAAATAATTACAAATGTCATCATCACATGAGTGGGCATGAAACAAATATCAAAACAACACTTGTCTTCTGATTCTTCTGACTCTTGAATCTAACAGGCACTTGCGTACTTGTGGGTTTCAGTGGACTGAAAACGCAGGTACTAAGGGGTCATCAGGTTTGGAATTCCTTAGCGACACTGACTGATCACTAGGGGGAGGGAATGACCAGTGCATGACAGGGTGGTCCTAATAGGCAGTGAATCTGTGAGATGCTATTTCCGGGATATGGTTCCACATTGCATGCTGATAGATGAGTCAGGTACATGCATCATTCTATACATGATTATTTGAGTTGTGAAATGCATTGGATGATTAATTTGTTGAGTGTGTATTGGAATCATGGATTTTTTGTTAATGATTGTGGTGGGTAATGTTGTTTCTTTACCAACTGCTTCTATCTGATGCTTGTTGATTTTATATAATAAACTCACCATTGCTTTTGTTGTACTGTGTGGTTGGTACCTGTGATGATCCCGAACTTTCATTCGTGTGAGTAGACGAGCAGTAGTAGGTGACTTTGGAGGGAGATTCTTTTTTGTTGGAGTTGTCAAGCCGACGTGATGACGTTTGAGTTCTTTTTGGGAAAGAGTTGTGTTTGTTTAATCAACTCTTTCTTAGTTAGTTCTTTGACTTTTCGTTAGATATGTAATTTCAGGTGTATATACATGTAAAACTAAAGAAAGCTCTAACATGTGGATGACATGTACTGATTTAATATATATGTACATATGTGTTTGATTATGTAATTGTAATATGTGTATGATAATTGTATTATCGCGAAAAAGTTACTATCATTTTCATAATCAAATTAATGAAGTTTTTATTAAAATTGAGATATGCACGATTAAGAGTTAGTGATATTGTAGCGATGAGGCGGGTCGTTATTTTGATTCCATTCATTCCATTCATTACCATCAATATTGATTCTCTAAAAATAATCTTAGTTTGAATGATTTCATTGGGTTCGATAGAATGAAAAAGAAAATAGAATTGGAAATCCTTTTTTTCTGTTTTAGCTTAGTACTGTATCAATTTTTCTTCTTCTTTAACTTGGTACTGTATCAATTTTTGTCTAAATTTGAATTCGTGTAGCATCTCATTATTTGAGCAGTTGAGTATGCTACATTAAATATCAGTTATTTCCTTATTCGTATTTGGTTTCCAATTACATCTTTTAGTATTTCTAAATTGTAAGCTTTAATTTGGTTAATGAAATGTTTATATGATTGCAGGGCTATGATGGGGACACATCAACAACTTTCTATTGTGGAGATGTTGATGATGAAGCTAAAAAACTAGTTCAGGTACCAATTTGTCTTCATGCCACCAATGGTTGTGATTTGCTACTTTACTAGATTTGATGGCATTGTATATATTACCATAACAGAGCAGCAACTACAGCTACCAAGATGTAAAGCTATACAGTCAAATACCCCATGGTATTAAATTTTACATATTGTAGACCGGAAGAACATGCTAGATTATATTATTTTAATCATTATATGTAACTTAAGGTAAGGCATCTACTGTAGCGATCAACACGGAGATTCATCGTACTAAGGCTTGGTTGCTGGAGGAGGTTCTCAAGTTGGAGAGATTGGCTGTGAAAAAGGTTTTAGTTCATTGTTATGATTATTATTTAGTCTGTGAAAATAATTAATTGAATTTGTGAGGTTTTTTTTTTTGTGAATTCTCATCAATCATTTAGCTGGAGCTTTTCAGATGTAGCATAGAGTAATTGTTGGGAGCTAAGAAAATTTATTTAATCTAATTGAAGAGTTCTGTTATAAATTTTGAACAATGAGAAATAGTAGAGAAATAAATCCAACTTCACCATTGTAACTTCATAGAATGTGCAGTTTCAAAACAAATTGGAGGCTGGGTAGGTTCTGCCTCTCGTCCTAAAATTAAGTTTGATTCAGGTAATCAAGTTATCCATGTCTCAGGCTAATGCAATTATCTTATTTCGTTTGTGAGAGTGAGAGGCCTTTTAATTGACTGACTCTGTTCATGTATGTGAATCATTGAATCATCTCAAATATAGATGGACGATTTGATGATGAATAATTCCAACAAAGTGAACAATCAAGTCAAGTTAGGTAAGAATATGAAATGCGTAGAATGAAACAGGCAAGTAACTTAAAGCAGTTGTCAATGGTTTGTTGTTATATTTTAGCTTACAATTATGTTGATTATTGGATGTCACTCCAAGATGGTTCAACTTTCAAATCTAACTACATGTGGTTTGGATCAAGGTACATTTTTAATTTTTTCCCTTAGATCAAAGATTTAAACTTTTATTTTGTATGGTAACTTTAATTGCATTTTAAGTCTGAAATTGAGCTTGTGGGTTGTTAGTAAAGCTTTTGTCTCATTCCCTAGTATGTATATGCAGCCTTTGTTGCAGAACATAATCTTGTTTTATTCCTTGTCTTGCCCATGTCTCATATGCCTTTGCTTGGTTTCTAACATGTAATCCCATAATTTATTTTCTTCGTGATTCATGTTAGCGTATCCTTTATTGTCTCTTTACAATAATTAGAATATCCTTCACCGATTCATATTAGTGTATCCTTTATTGTCTCTTTACAGTAATTAGAATATCCTTCACTGACACTGAACTACTGAAATCTGATATAATTAGGGAAAGTTTAGGTGAAGTTTGATTAAGGCGTTCATTTGAAATTAGATCAAAATATAATTATCTTGTACTAAAACATAAAGGCTTGCCTTAAATGAACACAAAATTAGACCAGAATATAATTATCATGATACGTAACCTGATTTCACTTTCAATTTATATATTGCTTAAAATGCCTTTTTTTTCAAATTTTCTAGATTAATGCATTACTTGACCTCCTATTTTTGTGTCATATCAGTCAGTTTGTTGACGATGACAACAAGTTGTATTTGGAGATCAACTACACTTTTGATATTTGGAAGGAATAACTTTAGAAGTCAACTCACCTCTCCATGAGTGATGTTTAATCCGTAGTCATTGTTATTTGAGCTAAAACCGCCTTTAGTGTTTACTTGTTTCTTTCTTCATTGTTTATTTGAGAACTATTATGCTTTGTTTAATTTTCAGTCTCGCTCTTTGTAACTACTAAGCTAATAAGGAGCATTTTTCTGAATTTGTTTGTGCCACTATATCTTATTATTATGTTCTTCCAGGTTTTCTTTTTAGAAACATTAGGAAGACTGTGATGACTGAAATTTAAGCAAGCTTGAGGTGTTGCTCTCACTTGTGCTTGTTAACTGCTTCTCAAAGAGGTTGGAACTTGAAAAGATAACCTTGAGCTTGTATTAAATTCATAAAATTTAATAATAAGAAAATAAAATATATTTAGTTTAATTTTCATTATTATATGACTTTTACCTATAGTTAGAGATTGTATGTATACGTGAATGACTTTTACCTACAGTTAGAGGTTGTAGGCTTACGTCAATGATTATTACCTACACTTAGGATAAAATGTAAGTACTACCTATAGTGACAGACAAATATAATCATAGGTAAAGATAATTTTATAGGTAAAACTTGTATATACAGACTAATAGCCGTCACAATACAACCCCTCAAAGTTGACGGGAAAAGTGTCCTTAGGTAAATGTCAATTATACTTTTACCTATATATTATTGACTTATAGTGACAGATTTTGTTTGTAGGTATAAGTCAATTTTATTATAGTATTTTTAATATTATATATGCTTATTATGGTGAAAATGTTTTTATATGATTAACTGGAAAAATTTTATTTTGGACTATTAATTATGGGAGTTGAAGATGGGTATTCTATTAATGAACAAGAAATAAAAGAGTTCCTCTCAGCATGTTTTGATAAGCTAGGTTTTGGGCCTTGTGTGTTTAGTGGATTTTTCTTTCAACCCATTAGTTAAACTTATGCTTCATAAAAAAAAAGTAGAGTCTCATTCCTTCTCTAAGATAAATCTCAAGAGACCATTTCTTTCATGGGTTATAATTTAATCTTGAGAACATTTTTTTTTTCTGGAATATAACATGATAATGTTATTTTTTAGTATTTTAACAAAATGTGTGACTGACATATTTGATAATAATTATTTTAATTATTACCTTATAGCAAACATAGAAATATATTTTTTTAATCCCATATTCCTAGAAATAAATGCATAATTTGTGAAATAAATAGCCCTTAAACCTTTCTCTTTTCTCTAGGATTAACAAAAATATAAATTATAATATCCATAAAGATCTTAATAAGGTCATAATAATTAAACAAACAACAAAAAGTAGTTGTAACTGCAACAATAAATATAAAATAGCGCCTATCCAAACTAATATTAATCAAGACTAAATAGATTATTTAACCTAATTAAATTACCAATCTTACTACAAAAATATATAATCATACTACATATTTAATGTTGTTAAAATGTGTTTCCAGACTATATCCAAGACTAACCGGTAAACCACCAAATAAGGGCAACCCAAGTAAATGAGATACAATTTCATTCAATCATGGTAATTTTATTTTCATTTATTAATACCAGCTTCTAGCTAGATTTTCTATCACTAATTCATGTTTATTAACACTCTTTCATCCGTAATTTTGTTAATTATTTATTATCTCGATTTTTTATTTATTTATCTACTTGTAAAAAAGTATTTATTTATAAAAGTTTAAGACCATATTGATTATTAACTATTACAATGACCTTGGCAACTTTAGACTTTATAAGTATGGTCCCTTTACTTTTTTTTTTGTTTATTATCTAATGCATTGGTTTGTCATTGCAGTTTTTCATTATATTGTGGAAGCGTTTATCTTGTCACCGCCCGTTGGAATACAAGCTTCTTATACATAGGAAAATTTGGCATGAAAATGATGTGTTTAGAGGGTTTACATTTACACATTGATCTACTTATTTTAATAAATAAAAACAATGATCTACTTATTGATAATCACCATCTACTTGTAATTAATATATGGAAGTGTGTCTTCTATTTTAATTGTTTGATTTGAACCGAGATGAGGTTTTGATTTTTTGTATTCTTTCTCTCTTGTTTCTAATCTTTGGCACATCTTATGCTAAGTTTAATTATAATTTGTTGATATATTCTTTTAAGTTGCTAAAGAATTATATTTTAAATTTTACTTAATTCTTAAATATATTATACACTTGCTATACATGACTAACGAATACATAATAGTATCATAATTACAAACTTCAAAATATTTCTAATATAAATAAAAATATTAATTGCATTTCTTAATTTATATTATCATTCTCAATGACAAAAGAAACGGAAGAATAACTTTTTTTTTACTGAACCGGGAGAATAACTTATTAAATCCTGAATTCGATCAATTATTTTATTCTATTCATATAATGACACAGGACGTACACCACGGTCGAAGATTAAAACCAATCTTTTATATATATATATATATATATATATATAGAAATTAAAACCAATCCTGGTTGGTTATGAAATTAAAATTCGATGCAACACATGGACACACACGCTTGACATATTTTTATTTATTTATTATAATAATTCAAAATTTTTAAAATATAAAATCATAAATTACTTGATTTAAAAGTATAAATTTTATATTTTAAATTAGAAATAATTTACACATTTTTAAAATTAATTATTCTTGCCAATAATATATACACACAAAGAGACATTTTTAAGTTTCTAACATAATCTCCGTTATGTCGATAATAAATTTTAATAGAATTATTAAAAGACATGATTTTTTTTAATTTTTCAACTGAATCAGAGTCTTTGGTATATATACTGTTTACTTATATAAATTTAAATTAAATAACTTGAAAATGATACTTATTATATGAAACTTATTTTCTGTTCCAATAAACTTTTTATATTATAAAGTTAGTTAAGTATTCAATAAAATGACGCGGTTGATAATTTCTTTCAAAACATTTTAATAATATTTTTTAGACAAAGCTAGTTGGCATATATTAAAATCGGACTAGGACCCGTAGCTCATGAGACACGCGCTTGATAATTTCTTTCGAAACATTTTAATAATATTTTTAGACAAAGATAATTAGCATAGATATTAAAATCGGACTAGGACTCATTTTCCTGGGCAACCTATTAAGGAATAAGACATAAATGCAAGTGACCTGATTTAATTCGGATGAGTATGGTGTAACCCTGTGACCTAGAGTGAGTTGGTCTGATTTGATTTGGTTGAGATTTTTTGTTAGATTTATAATTTCTATAAAATATTAAATTATTAATAGTTAATTATTAAATAACATATAGTATGTTCTTATAATATTTTTCTTCTTCTTATAACAACATAAAAATAACTAATTATTATCATATTAATAATGATATGATGTAATATTCATGTGTTTTATACATCTTCATCATACTTATTTATGGTCATATGATATTTTTGTATTTAGTTCTGATAAATAAGAGTTTCCTTATTTATTTACTGACAATATATACCCAAAAAATAATTTATAGTAATAAATAAATGATTATATAATACTTATAGTTTGATCATGACAATAAATTCAATTTTGGAGTATAAAAATATGAATTGATTATATTTTGTTAAGTGTGTGTGTACATATATATATATATATATATATATATATATATATATATATATATACACTACGTCAATAAGTGGTTCATCGGTTGGACCTCTGACCCACTGTCTTGATAGGATCGATAACTGGAGCAATTTTCATAACACTGATAATTAACTTGCTTTTATTTTTATTAACTTGATGGCTATGTTTAGGATTCATTCTCTATGTGGTTTGTAACACTATGATTTTCATAATGCTTGATTAAGTGTTTTAATTAGAATGCAACAGTAATCAAATTTAATTTAAATGATGTAATTAATTAATTATGAGATGATTGTGTGTGGTACTTTTATGTATGTTATCTTTACATATGCTACAAACCTTGTTTGGGTGTGAATAGTAAGTTTTAAGGTGTTTGGACGGGTATGTATTGGCCTTGAGTAATATAGAATGGAGTAGGTGAGTTTAGAAAGTAGTAGAGTGCAAATAGAAAGAAAAGGGAGAGTCATAAATTCAGCATTATTGATCCAGAGCTGAACCACAACACTCTCTTTTCATTCTTTTCTTCCTCTCCAAGACAACCCTCCATTTGAGAGCTTGAGATCTTGAACTCTTTTGCTCAAGGGACCTTCTAGCAGTGCTTTAGTTGAGTTTGAGGGCTAGTTCAGTAGTAAGGAATCCTCCTTTTTCCCTTCTCATCTTCCATTTTGTTTTCCCTTCATGAGTACTATTGAAAGTTCATAAAAGTGTTCATTTTCTTGGTTTTGATGTGGTTTTTAGGGTTTAGGTGGTATGGATGGTGCAAAGCTATTGTGTGAGTTAGAGATAGCTTGCATCTTGAATCCAAAGTTTCCTCCTTTCCTTCCTTTTTTCATTTGAAATCAAGTTCATTAAGTTTGATAGGTAAAAGAAGTTTAAACAAACTTTAATCTTATGTTTGATGTGTACAACCATTATTTTTAGCTCATTAATGGTGTTTTGATTCAATATTCATGTTTGAAAATGAAAGATTTGAGTTGGAATTGGATTGGGACATAATAGAGAGTCAATATAGCAGAAAATCTATGGTTCTATAGACTTGTGCCACTTAAGCATGCACTAGGTGGCTCTTAAGCGCAACAAGGGACCAGTGATGTCAAGGAAATGGCACTTAAGAACACATTACCCTTGCTTAAGTGCAAGCTGGCAGAGTCCAAAACACGTAATTATGGAGACCGAATCTAGAAAAGTAGTCTCCATGAAAGTTGTATCTCTTGATGTTAGCTAACTAATGAATTCAGTTTCACTTGAAAATATTGTGTATAACTCTATTCATCATCACTAGTCCATCAATCAATGACACCAAAGACAGACTCGACTCCATGGAGATTTAACCTTTTGAGTGATTAGCCCATGTACATCCCTTAACATAATCATACCTTGATCATTCGGGGAGACTCAAATTAACCTTATTGAGGAAGTGTGGTTTTATAAAAAATGGATGATTGTGGGTAATGGCTTACCTCTAGTAAGACTTACAATGGCTTTAACCTATTTAGGAATTCGCTTACCCATCCATTTTATAGGTCCTTTCACTATTAGCCACCACTGAAACCTCCAACACTGATGAGGACCAAGAAAGCCCAACAGGTCAAAAGTCCAACAGTGCACTAAAAGGATTGAGAGGCCCCATGACAAGGGCAAGATCAAAGGAAGCATAAGAAGCATTAGATCAGGAAGTAAACTACTTCCTTTATCAAGCATTGGGCCAAGATATCAACCTTGCCTTGAGCCCAATGACCAACTCGAAAGAAGAGCTCAGATTGCTCCAATTGATTCAAATGAGTGAAGAGTCCAAAGACCAATGAGTGAAAAGCCCAAATTGCTCCAATGTTTTGAACATAACTTGAGTTATAGAATTTTAGGCATTCTTTGATGCGTTCAAAAGATCAAACGATTTCCTACAAGTCGTATTTCTAGTCTCAAGTCCTAATTCTGCATCTATGATGATAAAAATTGGACGAAAATTAATTTTTGTTTAGACATTTTTTAGTGTAATTTTGAATTAGGAATATGTGGCTGAAGTCCCTGTTGACTCTCTGGTAAGCCTACCAATTCGTCCAAGTAATAATAAACGGTAAGACCGAGTGTCGAGTCCACAAAGACTTTGATTATACTCATAAATTGTATACATCTATTTGTAATCAATTAACATAATATTTTTTTATGATTTGCAAATGATAATATGCGTAAATATAAATTCAATGATAATATGCGTAAATATGTTGGGTGTTCAGCCTACCAAAATTACTCTTGATTCAATGTCAATGATTTTTCACTATTTAATATTATTTTACATATTACCTTTATCCTCTAATTTACTCTAACCATGATCCCTCATATGCAATAAGCTAAATTACCTAATTTCACTCTTGATGCCTCAGCAAGGTACATCAAATAATTTGCATTAAGTATATAGATGTATATCTAAGGCTAAATAATGTCATTCTATCCCTAGATATCGATTGTCTAAATGTTCTTTCCTAGTTCTCAGAGTATAGACATGTCCTAATGCATAAACCCTCATAACATTACATGCATATGGATGATTAGACCACAAACATGACAGAAGATTCACAAGAGAACAATAATATGAAAATTGCATTAAATAGATAGTGAGAATTATTACATCAAGAGTGTTTGATTGTTGAAACTAAAAATGAGTGGTTTAGCCTCTCATTGTCACAAAAGGCTCACAAAACAAAGGAAAACAAAAGATAATGATAGAGAATGGGGAAAACTGGTAAAATAAGGGGCATAAGCCACCTTTTGTGGAGTGAATTCTTCTCTCCTTTGTGCCATCTGTTTCTCTTTGGCTTCCAATTTTTCTCTGACTGCTCCCCCCTTTTTATAATCAAAACTTTTCTTAATTGGGATTTTTTGTTATATTGGTAACGTGCTAAGCCCATATGTGTGCTCTAAGCCATGTGTGCGCGCTACTCCAAATTCTCAATCCATTTTTCAAGTCTTTAATATGTAATCCTATAAAGAAAATTCAACCAACACACTTTAGATAAACTAATTTTAACATTTATTGATAAAAGCTTGGACAAGTTAAATTTTTACATTTTCAATCACAAAAGAAGCGTTAAAAGAGGAAAAAGAAGATGATTGCTATGTAATTTAAATGCATAATTTGTGTATAAATAGTAATTATTAGTCCCACATTGGAAAGAAAGAAGAGAGAGACACCACTTGTTGTCTATAAATAGCCATTAAAAATTTGTCGGCTGTTTTTTAAAAATAATATAAATTAATTATTTAATTGGGTAAAGGGGGCAAATTTCAAACAAATTGGGGATTTGGGGTTGCCAAACACGCC
>QARZ01000547.1:3122-24994 GCA_013407115.1 Glycine latifolia
TAAATGAATTATGAAAATAAATAAATAAAAAATCCTTAAAAAAAGTAAAATGAGTTTTAAATGAATTCTGAAAATAAATAAATAAAAAATCATTGAGAGTTGATATTTCTTTAATTTGCTCAGTTATCATGTTTATCTATGTCAAATTGCTGATCAGTAAAATATGAACTGAAATACATTGCTTCTCACCTATTCCAGTTATATATCCTCAATATCTCTTGTTGTTCTCCAACTATTTCCCACAGTTTTGGCCCAAGTTGATGGGTCTTGCCATCCCCTATGTTTGAGAAACCAATTAATCATAAATCAATAATGCAGTTTCTGTCAACTTAATTAGAGCAAAATTATTCTTTCTTTCTCTATGAGATCATCACCAATATTTCAACTCACCATTCACACATAGAGAAGAAGTTTGGCCTTCCAGTTTTTAATAAAGCTTCACTCATTGGTGGATACCTGTTTTACAAAATGTATGAAATTAAATGAAATTGTGAACATTCCTGGTTTTTATAAAATTTTAAGCATGTAGATACTTGCTTGCATTTAAAGGCCATAAATACCTGTCTATGGCTTTTATCCCATGATTTTCACAATTATCATACTTATGAAACGTATGAAACATATCCTTTTTGTTTTGACATTCAAATTTTATATGGTTAGAAACAATGGTATATTTCAATATGTTCAATATATATGCACACATGAGCCAGCCAATTGGTAGAATAAAATGGTTGGACAAACTTAGTAATTATGGCACACAATGCATTACTTACCGACTTATCAACCAGCTCCCTGGCTAGTTTCTTATTCGCACTGATTTCTTCATCAGACTTTGATAAAAACATAATTACCTGTCAAAGCCAATGACAATAACTTTCAATAATGGGCTACATATAGGCACCCCTTTTGTGCGGCTGTGGAGGGGGGTATTTTAGGTGCTATTAAGATGGCAAGTTAGTCACATGATAAATGGAAACCGAACCTTTCCAAGACCACTCTTCTTCAGCTGTTCTCTTCTATCATACTGCTCTAGATCTATAGGAAACTGCATAACGAGACAAAAAAATGAGGTTCTACATAATCTTGGTAAAAAATAATTGCACCTAAAATGTCATAGTGGTGTCAACTCATTACATCATTCAATATATTCAAAACTTTCAAGCGTATATTTTATATTTGGCAAGCTTCCATCAGGAAGTGGCTCAAGCCAATTCTTCAATAAAGTTAGCACTCCATGATCTAAAAACTCTAGTTGAAGCTGTTTCCTGCAAAATTGTTAGTGGAAAGTTAAGCTTATAAGGAAAAAGTAACACAAGATTATTGAAACAACAGTCTGCACACTTAACGTGGAAGGAAATTATATGCATACTTTGAGAGGACTTCAGTAAGAAGATTCAACTTCTTGAGTTTATTAATGACAGGCTTCCCCTGTCTATTAAGTTCAGCATCCTCCTCAGCTGTAACCTAGAGCTCAACCATGACAGTCTCAACTAAATACGCTATTTCTGCAGGACTTCTCTCATTCTTCTTCTTTTTCTTACCTATCTTGGAAAGATCCTTAATTTCTTCATCCTCTTCCCCCTCCTCTGCCTAGGAATTCCAAGTAACAGACAAAAATGTATCAGAAAACTTTGAATAAAAAGTGCAAGAAATCCTATAATGATTTTCAATTCTCAGAAAATTGTCTTAGACTAAACTAAAACAAGACAGAATAGCTCCTTTCTTAACCTCAAAACACACATTTCTAGTTTTCTAACATGCTACTACTAGTAGAAATACCTTCTTTTAATCCCAAGAGTTATCAAACACAATGATTTTGATTTCACGATAATTTAATAAAAACATTAAGGGAATAAATGGCCAACCTGCTGGGAGAGTGAGAAACAATAACTTGGAAATAGCCAATTGACAGACCACAAAAATTTCAAAATGGCCAATTGACAGACCACAACTAGGAGAACCCACAATCCCTACCAACCATTCAAAGATTCAGACTTGTTACGGATATTTGGGTTCGGCCCAATCAGAAAAGAGGCCCATTAAGACTCAGCCAACCCATCACCAGTAAGGAGAACGTGGCCATAACTGCCCTAAGTAGTGGATGTAGGAATTGCTTGGAAACAGAATGCATTAGCACCAACCAACCAAGGATCTCGACCAAGATCATAGGAAAATCTTCCCCAGCTAACTCCCAGGTCAATGGTTATAAATATAGGCATTTCCAGGGAATAAAGTACGCTCAATTCTGACTTTCTCTTCTCTTTTCACACAGTGCACACACCCCACGTCAATTGTGGTGTTTGGTTCTAGCATTGTGATCTTCTTCCCTGAGGTATTCTACTTTCATAAATATCTTCAGAGAGAGAGAGAGTCTGATCATACATTAAATATCTAGCAATCCTTGCTGGACGTTCCTGTTCATCACGAACAGAACATTGGCACCGTCTGTGGGGAAACGTTAAATTTCAACTCCCACGATTCACAATCGTAAACACGAAAAGTAACCCGATTGAAGGACGACAGGAACCGCCCGCTACTATGGTTCCACATGAAAATGCATGTAAGTGACGCAGTTTCAGACACCACTTCATCTCCTGCCCAACCGGGATTAGTTATGCCAAACAATCCTCCACACATACCGACAGGGATGGAGCCAGAGTCTGCTGAGCGTTTTATTCACAACGCATTTAACTCGATCTTATCCCGGATCGAGAACCTAGAAAAGCGACATGCTCTTCAACGGTAGGAGGATCTTAATAATATCTTGATGCAGATAGAAGAACGCAGTGCAAAATGGAGACACGAGGAGCAGCAACGTATACAGTATATGGAGCGATGCATCAGAAACATGAAGAATCCAGTTCAAGGGGGGAACCATGAACAACCACCTCACCCAACCGGGATCGAAGCACGTCACCAAACCAAACAGATCTCGGCATTCAACAGAAACCAGATTCATGCCGAGGTAGGCACGCCGGGGCCGGTTAGTCATTTCGAACCTGGAGGATCATCCCAACACCAGGTGCGAAATGATAATCTGGGACGTCGTGGCGTTGGCACACATGTGGAGACCCCACACCAAGTCACCAACGTGGGGGTGAGCCCGACAAAATCAATGCCGACACGAGTGGAGGTTCAAAGCCCGGTCATCGAAGCTGTAAACCAACCCAGAATAGAAGGTAGTGTATACCGAAGAAAATATCGATGAGGACAGCAAAACAATAGTCCCTTTGCTGATGAAATCGTCAACGCACAATACATAGAAGACTTTGATGGCTTTTTTTTGTCAAAATATTATGGAAACCAGGATCCTCAAGTGCATATCGACGAGTTCGACATGCAAATGTGCGTCCGAGGCATCGATGAACCAATAATCTCACAGATTTTCATCACTACCCTGTCCGGCGCTGCTTAGACGTGGTTCCACATGCTACCACCACGGTCAATCTGAAACTTTGAAGACTTCGGCCAAAAATTCTTGCTAAATTTTGCAACTAGCAAGAAGCAGCCAAAATCCGAGTTTGCACTGGGAAAGATACGTCAACAGCCCGGAGAGACGTTGCAGAACTACTTAGATCGCTTTAAAGAGGCCGCTCTGCAAGTACAAGGTTTGGAGGAGAAGGTGCACGTGCATCTCCTATCAGCCGGGCTCAATGGATCATCTCAACTAGCCAAGTCGATATATAAAGATCCAGTGAAGTCTCTATTGGAGTTCAGAACACTATCCAAGAAATACTTGGAATTAGACCAAATGGAGATTGCCAACACGGCTCCTAGAGAGCCCCAAAGAAAGCCTTCCTCGCCAAGAAGCCGACATCATCAGAGGAACACCCACCCAGGCCGAAATCCTGATCTCGATTTCAGATAAGGAAAATACGAAACCAAATATGATAAATATACCCCGTTGAATACATCCTGAGCTCAAGTATGGAGAGAAGTCGCCCTGACTGACATGAAAAAGGTGAATCGAACCCGTCCAATTTTCAAGAAGGCCGGACTTGATTATTCCCGCTTCTGCGAATTCCACAATGGGCCGGGCCACACTATTGATCAATGTTGGGACCTACACGATGCCATAGAAAAATTTATCCACCAAGGCAAGCTGAAGCAATATGTAATCAAAACCTAAGGTTAGCGCAACAAGCAGAAAACCATACAGAACGAGGCCCAATCACAAAAAAGCTGGGATGATAAAAGAAACAAACGTGATGATGTTGAGTTCCCGGAACCAGAGTTCGAATGCAACGTAATCTCTGGAGCCATGGGAGGAGGAGGAGGAGATACGGCTAGTCAACAGAGGAAATATCTTAAAGAAGTCCTTTCAGTAAAGGAACAACCCAAATTCAAAGGGAGTCACAGAAAAACCGAGCTCTTGCTACACTATTTTACAGAGGAAGACATGAAGGACGTGGTTCCCGGTCATGAAGATGGTCTAATAATCACCGGGACATTAGTCAATTGTCAGGTTAAGAGAATATTCATCGACAATGGTAGTTCAGTCGACATTATCTCTTGGAGCGCCTTCAAGAAAATGAATCTGAACGAGGAAGATTTGAAGCCATGCAAAACTATGTTAATAGGCTTCAATGGTGAGAATACCGGCCTCAAAGGCTTCATTGATCTTCGGTTGACACTAGGAACAAAGGAGGCCTTCAAAACAGAAAGAGTCACATTCGTCGTAGCTGACTTTTCCTCACCATACAACATCATCCTTGGAAGACCAACCATCCACAAGTGGGATATGCTGGTGTCCACCAAACACCAGAAGCTGAAAATGATAGGAGGTAAAGGCAAAGTAATCACCATTCGTGGAGACAAAAAAGAATCCCACCAATGTTATTACAATGTCGTGAAAGAAAGTGAAGGCGGCCCATCTTCACCACCCCGAATACGCCAAGGAGACCGAGCTGGACGAGAAGCTGGTGAATGTCGGCCTAAGAAACCAATAAATCTGGTGGAGCTCGATATAAGAGAAGATATCAACGAATGGAGGCCAGAATCGGCTGACGAGCTCGAGGACGTTCAGATAGGAAGCCAGCCGACCCAAATCACTAAGATAGGCAAGATAGTCCATCCAGCCATCAAGGCCGAATTAACAAAGTGTCTCAAATAATCAAGATGTATTCACATGGAAAGCCTCTGAAATTCTGGGAATAAAGCCAACCTTCTGCTGCCACAAATTGTCAATGTATCCCGATTCAAAGCCGGTAGCCCAGAAAAAGAGAAACCTCACCCCGGAATGAAACCAGACACTAGAGAAGCACATCACAAAATTGCTGGAGGCCGATTTCATATGAGAGATCCAGTACACCACTTGGCTGTCCAACATGGTGATAGTTAAGAAATCCAACGACAAATGGCGAGTATGCATTGATTACATCGACTTGAACAAGGTATGCCCTAAAGATTCATATACAATGCTGAATATTGATCAGCTAGTAGATAATTCATCCGGATTCAAGTTATTATCATTCATAGAGGAATAGAAGCCAACCTAGACAAGTGCAAAGCCGTGTTGAACATGCAGTTCCCGGCCAATAAAAAGGAAGTTCAGCAACTAAAAGGAAGGATAGCCGCGCTAACACGTTTTCTTCCGAAATCAGTAGAAAAAGCACTTCCTTTCTTTAAACTTTTGAAAAAGGAAGCTAGTGTTGGATGGAAGCAGGAATGCGAGGCGGCCTTCCAGGAAATTAAAAAGTTTCTCGCCTCCCCTCCAGTGCTGTCAAAGCCAGAGCCCGCTGAAACACTGATCTTATATTTGTCAGTAAGTGAAGAAGTAGTAAGCGCCGTACTGGTCAGAGAAATCAACAAGTCTCAATCACCGGTGTACTTTGTAAGCCGAGCTCTCAGAAACTCAGAACTATGATATCAAAAGCTGGAGAAAGTAGCATTTGCACTTCTCATAACCTCCAAAAGGCTCTGCCCATATTTCTAAGGCCACCCCATAATGGTCCGAACCAATCAACCAATCCAGAAAATCCTACACAAGCCAGACTTGGCTGGCAGAATGATGAGTTGGGCTATTCAATTATCCGAGTTCGATATAAAATACGAAGCCCGACACTCCATCAAATCTCAAGCTCTGGCCAATTTTGTAGTGGAACTAACCCCGGCGAACGGAAGCAATGTTAAAGTCTGGAAATTGTATGTTGATGGCTCGTGAAACACAAAAGGAAGTGGAGCCGGGATCATAATCAAAAGTCCAGAAGGAGTATCCATTAAACAGTCCCTACAGCTCAACTTCCCGACATCAAACAACTAGGCTGAATACGAAGCATTGATAGCCAGGTTGACACAGATGAAGGAACAAGGAGCGCAGAAGGTAAACGTATTCACCGACTCCCAGCTTGTCACAGCACAGATTGAAGGGAGATATCAAGCAAAAGGACCTTTACTGGTCAAATATTTGAGTAAAGTCAAAGAAATAATAGTCGAGTTCGACGAGGTGGTTATTACCCATATTCCTAGAGAAGAAAATTCCCGAGCTAACATATTATCAAAACTGGCAAGTACTAAGGGCACGGGCAACCATAAAATGGTCATTTAGCAAGAGATCTCCCAACCTGTCATGGTGATCTCGGCAGCCGAGGACTGGAGGAAGCCTATAATCAGCTATTTAGAACAAGGAATAATACCATACGACGGAATAGTAGCCAAGAAATTAATCCGAGATGCGGCCATGTATACCATACAAGATGACGAACTATATCGTAGAGGTCTCCACACCCCAATGTTACTATGCTTGGGCCCGGACTAGATTGAATACATAATGGCCGAGATACATGAAGGCATCAACGACCAACACATGGGAGCAAAAGCCCTAGCAATGAAAGCCCTCCGGGCCGGGTACTACTGGCCGACGATGAAGGCAGATGCCTTAGATCATGTAAAAAGATGCGATAATTGTCAAAAGCAGGCCAAAATCGTATGGTCCCCTCTCGCCGAATTGACGTCGATCACTGCACCTTGGCCCTTCTACAAATGGGAAATGGACCTCTTAGGACCGTTTAAGGCGATAGAGGGACAGATGAAATGGCTAATAGTAGTTGTTGATTACTTTATGAAGTGGATCGAGGCTGAGCCTTTAGCCACCATTACCTCGTCCCGAGTTCAAAAATTCTTTGAAAGTATAATATCAAGGTTTGGGATCCCAGCTGAAGTCGTCATGGACAATGGAACTCAGTTTAGTGATAAACATTTCAGGAAATGATGGTCGGTTTCCACATAAAAACATCACTTCTCTTCTGTGGAACATTCGCAATCCAACGGACAAGCTGAAGCTGCAAATAAAGTCATTCTGGACTGGCTAAAGAAACGAATGCACGAGGCCGGCTCAAGTTGGGTGGAACAATTATATTATGTCTTGTGGGGACACAAAACTACAACCCAGACATCTACTCAAGAGACCCCATTCAGAATGACATATGGCTGCGAAGCAATGATACCCGTAGAGATCGATCAACTGTCCTGGAGAAGAAAGAATGCACTCCGCGAAGGAGAAGACACCAATAACGAGACATTGGCCGCCGAGCTAGAGCTAATAGAGGAGGTCCGGGTTACGACACACCACTGGGATCTAACTATGAAACAGGTGACGGCCAAAAAGTTTAACAAAAAGGTGAGACCGAGGTGCTTTGAGAAAGGCGACTTAGTTCTGCGCAGAGCTGACGTCGGGAACAGAAATGCCCAGGATGGAAAGCTAGTAGCCAACTGGGAAGGGCCGTACCGGTCGCACAGAACCTCGGACAGGGGGCATATATTTTGGAGACTCTTGATAAAAAAGCGATAAAGTGCACTTGGAAGGCAGACAAGTTGAAGATATATTACAGCTAAGAGTTCGCGGCTAAAAGTTCAGTTACCAGTTATTATTCCTAATAAGGAACAAAAGGCCTCATGGCGACATGAGCACTTAGTTTTTCTGTTGAATTTACAATATTATTTACAATTCATGTGTTTCTCCTTAATTGAGAGTATGAGCCGGGGTCGATCAGTTCGACACCCGTAACTCGTACAAATCTCTTTCATTGAGATCATGAATCTTTGTAGTTACTCCCAAAGCTTATTAATAAATATTCTTGCTCCTATAAGAAAATTACAAGCGGTGTGCATAGCACGTGATATCTACTATCCTAGACAATGCTAAACGTGTAATCAAACCCTGATCAGGTTGACGTAATCACTTAGTGATTGTTACATGTTAAGTATTGATCGGATATAAATCGGGAAAAACTTGATCCGGAATAAAATACCGACATCTAACTCGGACAATATTATACTTGGCCTTTGAAGCCAAACGAATATATAGTAAGCATGCAAATATATTGAGTTTGGCCAAAACGTGATAAAATAAGTACAAGTGCAATTATAAAAGCAAATATTGTACGTGAACACAAATAAAGTCGGGAATAACCCAGAAAAAGCAACAGTAAATTGTTCCAAATAAACGGGAATTACACAAATAACCAGCATCCCGACCCTTCAAAATCCTAAGTCACCTCGGGGTCCACCTGGTCGCCGCCTTGAGGAGCCGAAATCTCCTCTTCACCAGCAACCAGACCTTTATCAGCTTGAGCAACAGCGGCAAAACTTTCTTATGAGGAAAGAAGCTCCTCCTGGGCCCGGTGAGATTCTGCCCGGGATGTGGCGAGGTCTTCCTTCATCCTAATATGCCTCGATTTCAAAGTAACTAGACTCTGAACGAGGGAGGCACATCTGAAGGCATGGAGCTGCATCTGGTCGAGCTCGCGGAGGTTGTCGTCAGAAAGACGGCTGGAGTCCGACAAGCGTTTAGGAGCCTTGATGATGGGAAAGAGGTCTCTGATCCCCTTTTCCCAAAGATATCTGGGCGTTAGCTGAGGAGCCTCAGAAGCCGAGGTCGAAGGAGCTTCAAGAGCTGAGATGGCAGTAATAGCTGTGGTGGGGGTCGCCACTGGAGTAGTAGGGGTTGGAGATGGAGTTGGGGCAGTCACCCCGGGAGTAGCCAAAGTCAGATCAATCGGCAACTCCCAGGCAAATTCTGAAACCTTTTTCCTCTTCGACGCGCCCCCATCTGGAATTTTTGAGAAGCGAGGAGGACGGTGAGGGTTAGCAGGGCGACCCTGACCAGAGACCGGGGTCGAGGATCCGGATGTCCTTCTTGAGCGATGCACCAAATCGGCAGCTTGATCCTCCATATCAGCAGCTACAAAGAATAAAGATACAAAGAATCAGAATAGTTATAACATAAGTTACCAAATAAAACTTATTACAAATAGGATCCTAGACTGACGTTGGCGAGTAAGGGACGCGGCGTTGGGTGGACCATGAGCCTCTCTATACGCATTGATCCGGATTATTGAAGAGGCCTCTGTATCTGATAAACCCTTTTCCTCAAAGCGGTAAGAGGCTGAAGGAGATTCATGGTGGGTACGGGTCCAGTAGAGTGGGAATCTCCACTCTACGTCGGACGATTCCAGACCCCGAAGAAAGAAAGGTTGTTTGCCGGCTTCGGCAACAACCTTGAAATAATTATTCTTAAGATTTTTGAAAGAGTCCGTGTATACCAGAAAAAGTTTGCGATCGGAATGGCTCCTAATGGAAGTCCATCCCTTCCTACTGGGGGGTTCTCGGCCAATTCGACTGGTATGAACATTAAAATAATAGAAGAAAAGGGGAACGATGCAAGGAATTCCTAGGTTTTCACACAAATCTTCAAATGATTTTACGTAATCCCAACCATTGGGGTGGAGTTGTGAAGGAGCCAAGCGCAAGTGATTCAAGAGCTGCATTTCGAAATTCGACAAAGGAAGTCGGACACCTAGACGGGTGACTATGTCTTTGTAGTAAAAGAAAAAATTACGCTCACCCTTCCCTGGACATGAACATATTGGTTCATTAGGGCCAGAAGAGCAAATAGAGAACCCTTCTTGCCTTCCAACGGGGAGTGTGGCAACGGCCCCCGGACTCAAAATGAAGGAGGTACTAAGTACCTCATAGGTGACCTAGGGAAATTTGGAAATTAGAGAAGGGGGTGTGTAGTTAGATTGAGACCCAGCCGACTGAGATTCTTCTACTATTTTCGCTGATAGGGTATCCATAATTACCTATGACAAAATAAAAAGCAACAATTAGTAAAGAATACCTGGAGAAATGGTCGAAAGGCGAGAATCAAAATTTGATGAAGTATGAGCCAACGCCTGGGTAGCATTTTGAGAGGTTGACACCCCGGTCCCAGAGTCCAAGTTAGGGGTTGAGGCGGAAACCCCGACCCTGTCTGGAATAGGCTTAGGGATGAGAACCGGGTTATGCTGGCATGAGTCGAGGGTCTCATCGGCTTGTTTATCGAACCCAAAACTCGCAAAATAGAAGAATTCGTCCAGACATTTCGGACATGGTTTGAACTGGGTTTTAAACGATGGTTCTAATGGACTTCGTCCTATAGGAGAGGAGGATTTTATAATAGTTGTGTTTGGAGGTGAATGTGAAAAAATTTCGGAGGGACCCCTAGACCTAAAATCAGAACTTATTGTAAGAGCTTTTCGCGTTGAAGAAATTTTGGGTTGAGACTTCTTAGAGGTTTTAGAATCCCCAGAAGAGGCACGCAATATCGCTTTTTCCTTCTCCTCTTCTGGAAGAGGGAGACCAAAGAACCAGAATGCAGACCTAGGGGGGACAATTTTCCGTATACGCGCTTCCTCTTCAGGAGTAAATTCCATCTTAGGAGACTAAAATGAAATTCAATGCGCGAGAAACAGATGAAGGAAGAAGAAACCCAAGAGCAAATAAGCGGGGAAAGCAAAAACAGATGAAGGAAGGAGGAAACTCAAGAACAAATAAAAATAGAAGAAATATATGGGAGCCAAAATAAATCGCAACCAAAGCAGCTATAATAAAAACTAGAAGCACGAAAGTCCAAAACTACAAGCACAAAAGGAAATGTAAGATACCTGGAATGGGAGAAATCCTGAAGAAATTTGAGTACTAGAGACGGAAAGCAAAAGCAAAAATGCAACAAGATCGAGAGAAAACAGAGTATGAAGATATGAAATGAGGTACGAAGAGTGACTAAAGAAGAAAAGGCATATAAAACCAAAAAGAAAGATAACCGCCAAAACACGAAACACCTGGAGTAGGTAACTGGCAGATGTGAAAAGACACGCATGGGTAAAAGCGTCCAATTTACTAGGGGAATTCAAAACGCTCATGATTAAAGCGTGCAAAGAAGTGACAGATCATTAAATGATCGGGACACGTATCGCCTCCAATACCTAAACAATGGTGAAAACGTTTCACTTTTCAAAGATGTTAGAGGTCGGTTGGCTATTGTTGAAAAGGCACTAGAAGATAACCCGGCAACAACCGTACCAAAGGATCAATGTAAAGGAGAACCGAGCCTAGAAGGATGCTCCGGATCGTTGATAACATGGAATCGTGAGTAAATGTATCCCGACACACCCCGGTTATTCAAAATCTCGACCCGGGTCAGACATCCCGGCGTGGAACCACTAACAATTATATGGAGCGTGGAAAAAGCCTACCAAATAATACATCCCAACCGTCCAGAATGCTTGACAATCGGGCTGGGGGGCATCTGTTATGGATATTTGGGTTGGGCCCAATCAGAAAAGAGGCCCATTAAGACTCAGCCAACCCATGCTGTTAGCCAACACCAGTAAGGAGAACGTGGCCATAACCTCCCTAAGTAGTGGATGTAGGAATTGCTTGGAAACATAATGCATTAGCACCAACCAACCAAGGATCTCAGCCAAGATCATGGGGAAATCTTCCCCAACTAACTCTGAGGTCAGTGGTTATAAATATAGGCGCTTCCAAGGAATAAGGTATGCTCAATTCTGACTTTCTCTTCTCCTTTCACACAGTGCACACACCCCACGTCAATTGTTGTGTTTTGTTCTAGCATTGTGATCTTCTTTCCTGAGGTATTCTACTTTCATAAATATCTTCAGAGAAAGAGTCTGGTCATACATTAAATATCTAGCAATCCTTGCTGGACATTCCTGTTCATCATGAACAGAACAAGACTTTTCATTGATATTAAAAGGAAACAACAAAACCTAGAAAAACCTGAGTTCTTTTCCTATTAGCTTCCATTTTGCCACTTGCGACCTGAACAAGGTAACAAACATAGTGGATCGTGAACATGACGTTGTGTGTGTCCCCCAACGGGACCTCCGACCATTCGAATGGAGCAGTGAATAGCGATGATGAAGCGCTCTTTGGCATTGGTAAAGCCACTCTCAGAAGCCGCAGGAGATGTTGAGGGAAACGAGGGAGTGAGCAGAGAGAGGTCCCCGCACTCTATGGTGATAACGAGGGACTCGAATTGGAAAACATGTTCAGAGGCGACGAATGGGAAGTGAGTTGACTCAGAGGGGAAGAGGAGGGAAATGACTGAGTCAGGATTGGCGGGGTCGTCAGAAATGAAGAGCCACGTGCCGCCTCTGGTACCAGATCTGGTCGTGAGAAACGAAGAGTTACGCATTTGTAGATTTTGTCCAGCAGTCACAGATCATAAATGCCATTAATTGTGCCAAAAGAAGCTAAACTGCAGAGGGTAGGCCTTGAGGATTTCAGAGGCTTTGAGAGGGGTGAGGGAGGAGAGGTAGTCGGATAAGGGATCGAAGAGGGTGATGGAGGTGGAAGGTACAAGGGATTCGTAGAGTTAGAGGGAGAGTGAGAAACGAGAGACTAGGGTATGATATATAAAAATTAAAAACATACTCATTTTTAAGACGGTTTGTAAAAATCGTTTTAAAATGACAATCTTCTACAAAACTATCTTAAAATGGTAGTTTCTAAGACGGTTTTCGTAAAACCATCTTCGTTGAAAAACTACATATTTACGAAATTACCATCGCCTTATATACGATGACGATTTTTTAGGAACCGTCATAGAAGGTGCTAAAAATAGTATGAACACACACTATAACCAAGAGAGGGTGAATTGGTTTAACTTGGCCTTTTAAAAGTCTTTAAGGAATCAGAGTAATCAAGATCGTATCACAATTGAACCAAGAATGCTCCAACTAATCAAACCACTCAGCTCAAAAATACAATCACAAAACTTTCACTTGTTAAATAAGAAAGATATTACCAAAGAATCACATATTATGACAGCAAGAAAAGATTAAAAAGAAGTAGTCAACACAAGAGTTTATACTGGTTCACTTCTCACCCTTGAGAAGTTACATCCAGTTCTTCCAACCACAATGGTTAGAGTTCCACTAATAACAAATTATTCTTACAAGATTTTTACATAATCACCCTTAATCAGACCTAGAGTAAGAACAAGACTTCTAACACACTTAGAATCTTTGTGATCAAGACATAGAGATCACCCACATCTACTCTTATCCCCTAGGAACACCTATCCTAGTAAAGCTTTAAGAAATCCTATGTTATTAATACAAAAATAATCTCAAAAGAATACATAGCAAAGTGTAAAGAAAGAAACCACCTGTGATCCAGTAAATGATGAATGCAAATGATTTACAAGACTGGAATTAAAAGGGTGGAACATGTTACTTCAGAACTTTCTTTCTACAACTTCTTTTGAAAGCTTGCCCAAGAAGAAACCCTCATTTGAAATCTTTGAATCTTGAGGATTTATGGGACTTGACAGAGTTAAGCACTTGAAATCAATTCTTGCTCAGAAAGCTAATGAAAGAACTTTGTAATTTTCGTCGTATTTTCCAGAACACCCAACAACTATTGATAGAAATCAGTTTGTAATTGTCAGTAATCGATTAAAACGCTTGTGTAATTGATTAAAACCACCAATGTAATTGATTGTTAACAAGTTTAATCGATTAAAGTGTTCTTTGAGCTTTTTGGAAAGTGTTCATGAACAAAATAATCGATTAATTTGCCATGTAATCGATTATCACATGCAGTCTTGTTCTAAACACGTGCCAAGTAATCGATTACCACAAATCATAATCGATTATCAGAGGAAGAATTTTATGTGACTTTGTGAAGTGTAATTGATTACCATATGCTTGTAATCGACTATAGTGTTCTTGAAAGCTTAGGTAATAGATTACCACAAGTTGGTAATCGATTAAAGCAGGGAAAATCTGTTTTTCCAAAACCTTAAACTTTTAACACTTTGGCTTTTAAGCAATCATGAAAACTCTTTGTTTCAGAAAAGCTTTTTCAAAAGACTTATGCTTTTATGAAAACATGAATGCAAAAATCATGAATGAGCTTTATGCAATGGATTATAGGAAGTTTCATCTCATACAAAAATTACAACTACCAATCAAATTGATTTGACATGTAAAAAAGCCTAAACACTTTGTAGACTTGAGACTCAGCTTTTTGATCCTTTTGAGCTCCCCCTGACTCTAACAGGTGCATTGTTAAAAACAATTTCTTTAGTAGTGATACTTTGATATATAGGGAGTGTATTAATTGGTAGAACTCATGAAGAGTCAGAAATGCTAAAAGGAAGGGTGAAACAACTTTGTGAAGCTGGGTTGAAAGCGGAGTACTTGGGTAGCAGTGATTTGATTAAAAGGGAACTTGATATGTCGGTAAACAAAAACAGTTCAGCTGCATTTCTACTAGATGTTTGTCAATTGGATGCTCATTGTATTGTGGCATATATTGAAAAGGTTATGTATTCTTGGTTCATTTTTGTTTGCTTATCTTTTACTTGCGACAAGTGCTGCTACATGACTTCAAACTAACAGTCACAAATTTCTTGTATATTGTTTAGACTAACAGGAATTTTGCATCACAATTAAGATATAAAAAATTTTATAATGAGCTAGTGAAATGTTTTATCAGGTTTAACTTGTCTTCCCTTTCTATTGCACTAATTGTAGCAATGAAAGCAATGGTAGGGAAACAAATTTTGTTGACTAAATGCTTTGTTTTATTTTATGCTTAGGTCAGATAGCAATGAAGAGGTAAAAGTTGTTCAGACTTCAAAGAACACAATATACAACAAGAAAACAATTATAATTGCAGTTGGTTGTTGGACTGGTTCTTTGATACAAGACTTGTTTAGAAATTGGGAAGTGAATTTACATGTTCTGGTGAAACCCAGAAAAGTGTGTTTATATACACATTGAAGCCTTAAACTGACCTAATCTTGCATATCTAGGAGTTCATTCACTATTTTTCCAAATACTATCATTTACCATGCACTCTGGTACATTTTACTTTGAAAGGCCTTTTTGGATAAGTTTTTCCACAAGTAATTATAGGATAACAAAATAATAAGGGAAAATAAAACAAGTTTCTCTCACAAGCTAAGATCAACTTATGTAGTTAAAATCAACTTTTTGATAAGCCAAATGGTTTTACCTTCTTATCATTGACCACATGCTCATACAAACATGACAAAGTCGTGTCTTGAGTAAATTACTTTAAAATGCATAAAATGATTTAAGTTGATCAAGTTATTTAGTTTTTTAATTGATTCCTATTTGCAGCTAAGGTTGTTATGTGTTGTTATCTTTTGTTGGTTATTTGCAGCTTTATTTTAAATTTATACCTAGGTTGTTTATATTGTATTCTCAAATTGTATATCTTTTGAATCATTGTACAACAACATGCTGGTGTAAGCACTTGCCACCGCTTGCCTAATTAATGGCACAACCTTGATCAATGCAAACATACAAAAGTTATCGCAAATACCATTTCTAATATGGTATCAGAGCCAGGTTTGATTCTATAACGACCCGCCTCGTCGATACTGTATCATGTCCTTAATCATGTTTTTAATCACGATTTGTAATTGAGAATCCCTTTAAGTTGATTTCGAAAAAATAGTAGTAAATTTTTCGCGTGGGCATAATTAATATCACAAAATTATAATGTAAACATTCCATGATGTAACAACCCGGTCCTCGTAAGTTTAACAACCCGGTCCCGACATCTCACATCTATACATAGATTATTACCACGGCACCATCAATGTATGGCCCGACCCGGGATCTACTCGTCCTGGCTAGGATCATGCCTTACACCCTCGTGGGTATTTATGTATATCCAAATGCATTTAGATTACCATGGGCACCATCAATGTATGGCCCGGCTCGGGATCTACTCGTCCTAGCTAGGATCATGCCTTACACCCCCCATGGTATCAATGCATTTAATATCTCAAGCCATCACATAGGCTGACCTAAACGTAATCACATTCGTCATTCATAAACATTACAAACAAGTGAATAAGTGTGAAGTATTAGGTGTCCGGGTTGGGACTTGGACATATTGTCCTAAGGTAAGAATCCGAACAAGGTTAGACTTAGCATTATGTAAATCGATTACATAAGCACTGTAATTGATTATAACAGCTAGCGCTTGCAAGACTCAAGGTTTTCTGGGTAAGGGAACTCGGTAGTTCTCAAAGAAAAGGTACGAGCTTTACCGTGTAAGGAACCCAGTAGCTCTTTTCCCGAGAAGATACGAGCTCTGCCGAGTAAGGAACCCGGTAGCTCTTAAAGAAAAGGTACGAGCTCTACCGAGTAACAAACCCGATAGCTCTATTCCTGAGAAGGTATAAGCTCTGCCGAGTAAGTAACTCGGTAGCTCTTAAAGAAAGGTACGAGCTCTATTGAGTAACGAACCCGGTAGCTCTTAAAGAAAGGTACGAGTTCTGCCGAGTAAGTAACCCGGTAGCTCTCTCTTCCAAAGTAACTTAAGCTTAACAGCTCCAAAGTACAACCTCGGGTAAAGAACCCAGTATACTGATGTCCGCCAACAAGGACTAAGTTATGTCCTGCATGCATACATGCATGCTACGTAAACCGCTCAACTCGACCAACCCATCTCGGTAGCCGATATTACAAACAAAGGCTTGACACATGTATGGAACTCAACCAACCCTTCCCGGTAGCCGACATCACAAACAAAGGTTTGACGCATATATGCAACTTGCCCAGCCCGACTTACCCAATCCGGTAGTCGTCTTCTTCCAAAACACATCACATAAAAACTTCATCAATTTTTTTTTTCACGCAAAACATCAGAACACATATACGTACTGCATCTCAACTATGATATCTAAAACCATTATCAACACAATAAACTCCCCTTACCTAGACAAGAATTCCTTTCTTTCAAACTAATGTGAGTTTCATTTGAACACAAGTTCTCACAGCAACCAGGAATGAAAGGGATTAAGCTCTGTTCACGAGTTCCTCTTAACGTAGAGGTTTTTCTGCTGCAACTACGGTGGTTCTTGAGAGTTAAAGGTGGTATAGAGGGTTGATGAAGAGAGGTTTCTGGGTGCAAAAAGTTTAGAGATAAAAGAAGAGAAATGCGTTCAGAAGTGAGAATGAATCATGCTTCCGCTTCATGTACTGCTATTTATAGACGGAGATACTAAGGCAAGTTGCCAACAAGCGTGAACAGACAGCTATCACAGCCACCATAGTTGCCAATCTTGTGTGATCGAACAGCTACCATAGCCACCATCGTTGTTACTATGCGTGTACGAACAACTATCTTAGCCACAAAATTTGACTTATATCCATTACACACAAATTCCCATGGAAAACACTTTAACAAATTGCAAGAATTATCTTTCAAGCACAAATACCAATGCACATCCATTTCCAAGAATTATATTAAACAATTAAGCAACATAAAATATCTATCAGCTTGTAAATTTTTAGGGAGTTACAACTCTCCAACTCTTTTTGAAATTTCGTCCCCGAAATTACCTGCTGCAAACAGAGCTGGATAGGCTTCCTGCATCTGACTCTCTAGCTCCCATGTTGCATCTTCTCTTGCTGGGCCTCCCCAAATCACCTTAACCAAAGGAATTTATTTCCCTCTTAGGTGCTTTATCCGTCTATCCTCAAACCTCAAAGGTAGTGTTTCATATGTTAAGTTTTCTTTTACTTGAATATCATTCAGCTCGACCACATGAGAAGGATCATGAACGTACTTACGAAGTTGAGACATATGGAATACATTATGGAGATTGGGAAGAGACGGGGGTAAGGCAATCTGATACGCGACAGGATCGACTCTTTTTAGAATCTGGAAAGATCCAACAAATCGGGGTGTGAGTTTCCAGGTTTTTAATGCTCGCCCAACCCTGTTTCAAGGGGTAACCCTCAAAAATACATGATTGCTGACCTCAAACTCTAGGTCTTTCCTCCTTTTGTCGTGATAGCTTTTCTGTCTACTCTGGGCCATTCTCATCCTATCCCAGATCAACTTGACTTATTCGATCATTTGTTGTACTAACACATGAGCAGTTGTTATTTTTTCTTTGAGGGTTTGGAAACTATGTTCACACCAGTCATCCCACACAAACACTTGACCCTTACGAGTTAGCTTGGTCAAAGGTAATGCTAGCTTAGAGAATCCTTCTATAAATCTCCTGTAATACCCAACCAAGCCCAGAAAACTTCTAATCTCAAACACGGACTTGGGGCGTTCCCACTCAAGGACAACTTCTACCTTAGAAGGATCTACTGCTATACCTCATTGGGATATTACAAGCCCAAAGAAACTTACCTTCTCCAACCAGAATTCACACTTAGACAACTTAGCGTATAGTTGTTGATCTTTAAGGGTTTGCAACACAATCCGTAAGTGCTCCTCATGCTCCTCTTGAGTCTTAGAATATACTAGGATATTGTCTATGAAAACTACTACAAAGCTATCAAGGTAAGGGTGAAAGATTCTATTCATGTAAACCATGAACACACCAAGAGCATTGGTTACACCAAAGGGCATAGCCATATACTCATAATGACCATAACGGGTTCTAAAAGCAGTCTTTGGAATATCCTTGGACTTTACCCAGATCTGAAGATAACTCGACCTAAGATCTATCTTGCTAAACACGCAAGCTCTTACTAGTTGGTCCATAAGGTCGTCTATCCTAGGCAAAGGATACCTATTCTTAATCATCACTTTGTTTAACTGACGATAATCTATGCATAGCCTCATGGTTCCATCCTTTTTCTTCACTAACAGCACGGGTGCTCCCCATGGAGACACACTAGGCCGCACAAACTTCTTAGCCAATAGTTCTTCTAACTGTTTCTTAAGAACAACTAGTTCTATAGGAGACATCCTATAAGGGGCTACAGATATAGGTCCAGCACCAGGCACCAAGTCTATGGAAAACTCTACCTCTCTCTGAGGGTAATTCGGATATATCTTTAGGAAATACTCCTGGGAATTCTCTAACAATAGGAAGGTCGTCCAAGGAAACGTTGGTTTCTGCGCTCAGGTTTGACAGGATCATGTATACTTGAGCATTTTCTTTTAAAGAGGATATAACCCAGCTGGCCGAGATAAACATCCCTTTATCACTCACATCTAGGTTGCCAAACATGACCATTTTATCAAAACAATTTAGTAAAACCTGGTTGAAAGATAACCAGTCCATTCCCAAAATAACATTGATTTGATTAAGACGCAAACAAATCAGACTAACACGAAATTTCCTTTCAAAAATTTCCACAAGACAATTTAAGCATACCTCGGAAGTCACCATAACTCATTAGCCATGGTGTCGACTACAAGTTTATTATTCAAAGGAGACATAGAAAGTTTAAGTCTTTCTACACATAACTGGGATATAAAAGAATGGGTTGCACCAGAATCAAAAAGCACAAGTAAAGGAATCCCGTTTATGAAACATTTACCTTAAATTAGATCTCGGCAATTTGAGGCTTCAGCACCACTAAGAGTAAATACTCTTCCCGTGGTCCTTGGTTGTCCGAGTTGGTCTTGCTAACCAGTTCCATTTCGCTCACTCTTAGGCTGTGGATAGTTTACTTGAAAGTGACCTCTCTCTTTACAATTAAAACAAATCGGGCCCCCTTTCTTGCACTCAGTAGAGATATGTTCGGGCTTACTGCACTTAAAACAGGTAATCCGGGTTAGAAAGGTAGGAGGTCTACTACCATTTCCACCAGACGAACCTGGAGCAGTAATTCTTGGATGACTAGGGTTGTTACCTTATGGCTTACGAGTGATGGTGTAGGGTTTCTCGTGATTATGTGACCCAACTTTCTTATCTTTTACCGGGCCAGCATTCTGATAATAGGGCGCTCTTTCCCGGGAATCCTCATTCCATATTCGGCACATATTGACAAAGACCGGAAATTGACGGATTCCTTGATAGTTTACGGCTTGTTTTACCTCGGGCCGTAGACCGTTCAGGAACTTTACACATTTTGAGCTTTCACCATCCCGTCCTTGATAGTGAGGAAAGTACCTTACCAGTTCTTCAAACTTAGCCGCATACTCGGCCACAGTCCGATTCCCTTGTTTAAGCTCTAAGAACCCCATCTCCTTCTTGTTCCTCACGTCTTCCAATATGTATTTCTCCAGGAATGCCTCCTTGAAGGTCTCCCAAGTTACTACCCGGCCTTCTGCCTCCATGCATTGGCGGGTATTATCCACCAATACTCAGCTTCCTCCGCCAGGGTATAAGTGCTAAATGCAACCTTCTGCTCTTCCGGGTATGCCATAACTCAGAAAATCTTCTCAATTTCCCAAATCCAGGTTTGGGCACCATCCAAGTTGTATCCTCCATGGAAAGAAGGAGGATTATTGCGTTGAAAATGGTCCAACCCTTGGTACTCTGCAGCTTCTAGAGCTTCTCCACGATTCTGATTCCCCAATGCCTGAGCTAAGGCTTGGAGAGCATTGGCGATAGCACGGTCATTCCTACCAGCCATCACTTCCTACGCAAAGCGAGAAGTGAGAACTCAGAAGGAATATACACAAAACAAATACCAATTTATACTATAAAGACTCCCTATTCTTTGTATTACAGACTGCTTGCCATAATGTTCCTTTGCATTGTCCCAAATTATACAGATGGTCAGTCTGATAACTCACAACAAGACATAGAACTTATGGTATAGTAGACATGGAAGTACAAACTTGCTATAACCATACTAACATCCTACACAAGTTCCAACATAAACAACATAATCCAACACAGAATAACTAGTCACTTTAACAATCAGGAATTCAACAATTAATACAACATGCACATAAGAAACATAGCAAGCTCATAACTCATTGGCCGGAAGATCCGACCTTGCTCTGATACCACTAATGTAACGACTCTCCTCATCACTACTGTAACGACCCGCCTAGTCACTACTGTATCATGTCCTTAATCATGTTTTTAATCACAATTTGTAATTGAGAATCCCTTTAAGTTGATTTTGAAAAAATAGTAGTAAATTTTTTGCGTGGGCATAATTAATATCACAAAATTATAATGTAAACATTCCATGATGTAACACATCAAAATACTTGTATACATATACATATATCAAAAAGTAATTTGATGGTGATTACAAAAAACCATGTTTGAATTGTACAAAATTTTCAAAAGAAACAAAGGATTTAAATGTCGGGGTGTAACTAGCAAAATAATGGGGTGTAGCCATTAGAACAAGGGGTGTAAATAGCAAAACACAACCCTTGTTTGGGATCTAATCCATAGACATCCCGGCCACTCGGCGGCTCCAACCAACATAGGTCATTTTCCCGGTCACCTACTGCTGCCCATCTGCTCACACAAACATGGTTCGTGATCATCACAGGTACCAAGCCACAATGTACAACAAAGCAAAGGTGAGTTCATCATGTAAAATAACAAGTAATAGATAACATCAGTTATGAAAGGACCATTCGATTATCACATTATCACAACAATATTCAAGCATTCATCACTCAATCAGCTACAGACAACCCATCCAAAAACATTTCACAATCCATTTTATGATGACTAGTCATGATGCATGCTTCTGACTTTTCTCTCAGAATGCAATGTGGTACCATCTCTAGAAATAGGCCAAATCCATGGTCCGAATGATAGCTGCAGTTGACGTCGGGGTCACTCTGTTGTGCACAGGACTCATCCCCCC
>QARZ01000547.1:53800-86201 GCA_013407115.1 Glycine latifolia
CTTGGGGTTGGTCTTTGATGTTAGGTTGACCTTTGATGTCCTCATCAGAGTATGGCAATGCTTTATAAGAGGGAGGTACAGATAGAAAGAATAACTCTAGGAGTTGTCATTGCTTCCAGTTAGATGGTTCATTGAGGAAAAGTAGCCAATATATTTTTGGAAGAAGTAATATATAAATGGTTTCACTGCCACACCAGTGCAACCATGAGAAAAAGCAACAATTCCAATGGAATCCGGATCAGGCTGTGCACATTCAACAAAAATTAGTGAAGACCCATGATTTAATAAATGTTTATAGAAATATGTATGCCACTAATTTATTCGAAAGAATGGAAATCATTGAGAAAGAAGAACCGCAATAGCAAAGTCGTAATGACAAAATGCATCCTTAAACTTATTTAAATATTAAAAAATAAATAAAGGTAATGCAGTGTGAATCGAATCAAATTGAAGAAGAACCGCAAGTGAAGGAGTAGCTTCTCAGGCACAAAATTAAAAGCTCGATCTACGGTTCAAATTGGGTTTACCTGGTGAAGTCTTGTTGTGGTTGACAAGAAGAAAGCTTTAATCCGAGTAGATTTCTAAGAAGCTTACAATGGTAGCCGAAAATGGCTTTGATGTCGTAGCTAGGGTTCGATCAAAGCTTCGATTGCAGGAAATTTGCTTGGGGCTTTGATACATGTCAACGAGATGAGGGATACTATAGATTTAGATTGAGAAAATGAGGCCAATGGTGGCTGGAATCAGTGATAACGACGACGCAGAGAGAAGAAGAATACTAGAGAGAAGAAGAATGAATAATATTGATTTTAATGATATGTGGAGGGTTTCTAATTTACTTTTGACAGTCGAGGCAATTTTTTTTTCAAATGATGTCCTGAATATAGAGTGAGAGAAATACTCCAAAAGCTTTGAAATTTCGATGAAATGAAAGGCTGAGCCACCAGTCTCGCGTAAAACTCGAGGTTCTCTCATTTCTGCCACTTGAATTCTGCATAACCCTTTTTTTAATTTTATTCTCACTATTCACTTTTTCATCTTCTTAGTTCTCATACTAGCGGGTGTATTATACGCGCTCTGTGTTTGGCAGTGAGTAACGTTAGTTTTGTACCCTACCCTAACTGCCACAAATTAAATGTCACTAAAACTACATTTTTTCGTAGTGATTCTTGTAATTTTTAGTAAATAATAATAAGAATAACTTTAAAATATTAATTCTTGAAAATGTAAATTTTAAATATTAACTCAATATATTATCAATAAGGATCTCATATCTGTATAATATTTTTTTGCTTTAATTTTATGTTTGGATGGCAGGATTCAATAATGTTTCAACAAAAATTAAACATATTTATTAATTGTTTTACTTGTCTAACAGTCAAAAAGAACAACAGCATGCTAAGTTGTAACTATATGTGTTAAAAAACATTCATTATGCTTCATCTAACAACAAAGTCATTACATACAAAATGATGAATATTGTTCAGCAATAAAACTTTGTATCTTCTCAACCAAATCTTGACATTAAATAAATAAAAAAAAGGCATACATAATTATTATGGTCTAATATGAATCTCGTGTTGATGAAGTATCGAAATCTCATAAACATAGAATATACAACAAAAAGTAATTTAATTAAGCATTTGTTCAAGTATATCAATAAAGGTGTTAATAGGATAACAATCGCAATGCAAATATAATTGATAGGGACGATGAGCAAATAAAATTAGGCAGTATTATGATTGTGAATATTTGTCATCATGTGAATTTATTTGGCATATATTTTCTTTTGATATCATTCTAAGTGCCCTTGTGTTCAAAGATTGAATTTTCATTTGTCCAAATAACAAGTTGTTGTCTTTAGGAACACATAGAGGATTGATAATGTTCTTGCTTATCATGGTGATAAAAATACAATATTTCTTGCTTGGATGGAGTAATACCATAAGGGTATTACCTTAATTATCCTTAAAATTTCTAGAAATGTAAAAATTAAAAAAATTTAAGATGTTATCATGCATAAGCTAACAAATAAATATATAAATTATAATTTAATTACAATATTGATAAATACAATTCATTCCTTGTAACAAAGGTCTCATATATCATATAAAAGGAATTATATAGAATTATAAAACATGACTACACTATGTTTTGATAACAATACTCCATGCTCCAACTATACGCGTCATCACCTGTTTCCTAGAAATGAGAGAACTTAAAGGGGTGAAACATAATATTAGTGAGTGCTCTAACTAAGGATTCTACAATTGGGTTAGCATCTTCTACCTGAACAACATATCATTCATTTGTCTCCTATAGTTGTTGAGTCCAAAACTCTTAGTGTTTTAATTATGACAAGCCTTCTGAGTTTATGTTTACTAATGAGTTTGCTTAAGTCTACCCAAAAAAGATAAGTTCTGTAAAGAACAACAGTTGAAGTAAACTCGGGGTTTTCATGAGTCTCTTAAAAAGGATGGTCAGCTTGAAAGCCCAAAAGAAGACTCAAAGTGTTATTGACTATGCACTGCAATGAAAAAGTCAACATGTTCACTGGATAAAGTGAAAAACTTCAAGCCATGAGAAGTAATCAGAAACTAAGGGACAAGAAGAATGTTGCAAACATGAAGGTCTACATAATGAACCTGACATGAAGAACAACATTGTTGTAACACACTTAGAATGAAATTTCTCCAACAGGATGAGTTCATTATGGACATTGTATTTGGGGTTCCAAAAATTCAATTGAGTTGTTCTTGGTGGCTATAGAAAGCATGAAAAAAGAGCTCCAACTTTCATGAGCAAGTAGTGGTCTGAAACAACCTGGATCATGGACAATATTGAGTCTGAAGTTGCATATGCTAATTGTAACACCCCAGATTATAAGTTGCTAATTTGGACGTTTATGTGTGTAATGATGCTGCTTAATTACTTGATTTATTTTGATAAGTGCTGGTTGTTATTGTCCTACTTTGGTATGTGTGTTTTATGATGGATGTGCTAAGTCAACTTTGATTGGTTGTGGTTGCTGTCCGAACACGCAAGGTGGACATGTCCTGTTAGCTGAGTACTTAAGAGCAGAAGTATGCAGTGGAAGCGTAACCATCCCCTCTCTTTGCGCTTTCCTCTTGCTTTTCTCCATCCTCTCTCTAAAACTCACACCCAGAACCCTCTCTCTCCCTCAACCTTCTGTGTTACCTTCAACCCACAAGAACCACCGTCGCTGCCACGAAAGCTCGACGTCGAGAAGGTCCTCCTGGTCGGAACGAAAGCATAGAACAACACGTCGTGTAGCTGCAAAATGAACCTCTGGTTAGGTAAAGGGACCTTATCATGTTTAATAACGGTTTCAGGTAGCATGGTTGAGGACCAGAGAATCCAACTTGGACGATGGTTGCATGTCCCATGTGTGTGTTGCTTTCCAGTAAGTTATGTTTGTCTTATTGAATGGAATGGGTTACGCCTTGTGTTCGGGAATCGGTTTTGTGTTGATGTTAATGATATCCTGGTGTGGGGTTCTGGAAAGGGGGAGTTGACATTGTAAGAATCTCATCGTGCATGTGTGAAGAGTTGACATTTTGATGCTGAAAAGCTCCCAAACACTTTGCAGAAGTGTTCGTGAAGGTGTTGAGCACCGGGTAGGGATTGGCCGAGTTGTGCGCGTATGTGTTGGTGATGTCGACTGCCGAGATGGGTTGGCCGAGTTGTACGTGTATGTGTTGGTGATGTCAACTGTCGAGATGGGTTGGCCGAGGTGTATGTGTGTATGTGTTGGTGATGGCGACTGCCGAGATGGATTGTCCGAGTTGTATGTATGTATGTGTTGGTGATGTTGACTGCCGAGATGGGTTTGCCGAGTTGTATGTGTGTATGTGTTGGTGATGTCGGCTGCCGAGATGGGCTGGCCGAGTTGTATGTGTATGTGTTGGTGATGTCGGTTGCTGAGATGAATTAGCCGAGTTGTATATATATATATATATATATATATATATATATATATACGTGTAGTATTTGTGGATGACATATGTGAATTACGATTGAAGTCAGTCTATGTGATGGCTTGAGATGTTTTGTACCTTGATAGAGCCATAGTGAGAGACTAGGTATAAACACGTGAGATGTCGAGACCGAGTGGTGGACCTTGTAAGAACCACGGTCAGTGCATCAGTGAGCCTGAGTTGGGGTGGCCCTCGTTTGGGGCAGTGTGTATGTAACATGGGAGGGTATGGAGATCCTAGCCAGGGTGAGAAGTTCCTGTGTTGGGCCATACGTTAATGGTGCCCATAAGAGACATACGTGGTTGTGGCCCGTGTTAGGGCGGCCCTCGTTTGGGGCAGTGTATATGTAATATGGGATGGTATAGAGATCCTAGCCAGGGCGAGAAGTTCCTATGTCGGGTCATACATTGATGGCGCCCATGAAAGACATACTTCATTTGCATGACGGAAATAGGATGATTGGCTGTAATAGTACGAGAAGTACTAGGGGGGCACGTCTGTAGGGAGATCCTTATGACACCTGTTTGGCTGATCACCACGGGGGGTGAGTCCTGTGCACGATAGAGTGACCCCGACGACAACTACAACTATCATTTGGACCATGGATTTGGCCTATTTCCGAGATGGTACCACATTGCATAAAAGAGAGTTAAGACAGGAACATGCATCATGCTAGGCATTTTTAAGTCAACTTGTGGGATGTTCTTGGATGCTTGTTTATGATGGTTGCGTAATGATACATCCAGACTTGTGGTGATGGTGTGACACTTGAATTGTTTTTCCTTGACTAATGTTACCTTTTGCTTGTTATCTTATATGATGAACTCACCATTGCTTTGTTGTGCCATGTGGTTTGCTACCTGTGATGATCGCGAACCCGGTTCGTGTGAGCAGATGGACAGCAATAGGTGATCCGAGAAGATGATAACTTTTTAGTTTGAGCCGCCGAGTTGTCGGGATGTTGATGTGACGAATCCCGGGCAGGGGTGATGTTTTGCTGAATGCACCCCTGGTTTTGATAGTTGCCTACCTGTTTTGCTAGTTGCACCCCTTATGTTTAATTTCTTACCTCATTTGTAAAACACTTGTACGTTTTAGATATGGATAATTGTACTTATGATTATAACATGTCTTGCATAAACAGAGATATCTATGCAATTGGAATGATTTCATACGCATTTTGGTTAAGTTCATAATCGTCAAGTGATTGCTAAAAATTTGCCACAGTTTTCCTTAATAAAAAGAAAAAAAAAGAGGGGTGTTCTTTTTATCAAAGGTTACGTTAATGTTGTGGTTAAGAGTAGAGATACAGTAGTGACGTGGCAGGTCGTTACACTAATATGCCTGAACAACTTGGTATGTGTGTAGTAATTTGAAGACTACATGAGCTACAAATGATCTTAGTGTTCATGGAAAGCTAATAGAAAGATATACATCTTTCATGAAAAAGTTGTATGCTAATATGTCTTGTATCTTTGAGTAAATTGATGATCAAGATAAAGATGTCATTTTATCCTCACAATATAACACAATTGTAATGCTTTAAAGATTGCTTATGTTGTAGTGGTTCAAATGACATGATACGAGTGCCTAAATGTAAATGATAGAATTCGCTACAACTCTCATGAAGACATCAAAATCCAATTTGGTCATTCAAATTGTCAAAGAAATAAAAAATTATAGTAAGCATAACATGCTATAGCAAGCTCATACCAAAATGTTTGGCATACAAGTTTGTCATGCCATCTCATCAAAGTATTCTTATAAGAAGAACATTCAATGATTGTCCATCTATATCAAAGAACTCTCTCAAAACATAACATTATATGCAAGACAACATATTTGCAAATGATACATATACAAAGAGTAGAACATAGTAAGTATTCTGATGAGTTCAAAATAAGCTTGGAATGGATGTCTCAATTATGCTTTCAAGTGAGAAGCTTTGGAAGATTTGAAAGAATCTCATCTATTGATGAAGTTAGTTATTTTTGTTAGACACTGGATGATCCATCATTTAATGATTGATATCTCTTATGGTTTTGATGAAAACAAAGATATAAATTTATGTTAACCACTTTGTTGCATGTAAGTCAACAAGTTGAATGACTAGAAGCAACACTAGGAGAGACCTAACCATTACTAGATAACTTGTCTACTAGAAGTACGAATTACTTGTCCAGTCCATCCAAACAATGAATGGAATAGGTACTTTATTTGAATTATTTATTTATTCCAATTTATAGGATTAGGTTTAACAGGAACATATTATGAATGACATATATGGAAAGTCTCAATCCTATCAAATAGAAATGCGTAATATTCGCTTAATTCAGGAAACAAGATCAATTTGCGCAACAGTCATATCATTCAATTCTGAAGATACTCTCCACATTTAGGAGTGTCTTTTACCTATAAATACAACATCAAAGATTGAAGAAAATTGTCTAGCATACATATAAAGACAAGAATTGTGAATCAAGAAATGATAGAAAAGAAAAATACTTGTTGAGAAACACACTAAGCTTAAGAGAGTCCATCCTTTGTAGTATACAAAGTATTAGTGAGAGATAAAAACCTTATTGTAAATTCACTCTATGAGTGTTGTAAAGAATCTCTAATTCTATATCAAACTTCTTTTTGTGAAAGTCAAGAGTGTCTTAGTGACAAAACAATACTTGGATGTTCTTGAATTCAGGGGGAGTCTAAGGGTTGTGCCAAGAATTCCCCTGAGAATACTTGTAAGCAAAAATTGACAAGAAAGAATACTTGTTGTAATCAAGGTTAATTAGTGAAACCCTTTATTGATTGGTAAATGAGAACTGGATATAGCTCAGGTTGAGTGAACCAGTATAAAATGAAGTATTTCTAGTGCTCTTCATTAGCTTATTAAAGTATTTAATTGTCCATTACTGTCATACTCTACACATAAGGATTTTACTGAAAAACAATTCCACCTTTTGTCATTGGACGAGGGTTTTTATAAATTAGTTTATTATAACATCTTCCATTGCCAAAAGATCTTATATTTTGACTAACACACTATTCAACCACCCTAGTGTGATTTGTTGTATTTCACTTCCCTATGAAGATCTTAATCTTATTATGTGCAAAGACATCAAGAAGGCCTTACTCAGAAGATCTATCAAAGGCTACACTGAGTAGACAACATCAGAATGAAGTTGTACCAAAGTCAATATCAAAATAGTGTAATTGAGGACTGTGAGAATAAGAACATCATAATGATACACTAATGATATACTAGAATCAAGACAATATAGATTATGAGATGACTACACCATAATGAAGCTGCATCAGGGTCTACATCAGAATGATGAAGAATTTGACTCTGAAAACTAAACTTCAAAATGGAGTTCATAATGACTCAGAATGCACCTCAAAGACAACATCAATTCTTCCATATATTGCCACACACATAGGGCACACATAAGAAGACTGAGGTTAAAAGCATATCACTTTCCATATGATGTCACACACATTGAGGGCACATAAGAAAGTGAATGCTAACTGCATTTAAAGATGCTCAAGTGGAAAGATGAGAATGTCCTCAATAAGATCTGGTGCAAAACATCATAATAAAGGCTGAAGAAACTTTGTGAAGTCTGAACCAAGGACATAACACTAACACTACAACATCAACAACCTTCACATGTATCTTTCTTTATGTATTAGATGAGAAATTTTCTATTTTTCAAGTTTGATTGGATAATTGTTTATGATAGAATCTTCTTTTGGATATGATATATGGCCCAAGCTTAAAAGATTTTGATCATAGGGCTGCTGTTATAATGGGAAAGGAATGTTCCTTTCGATCCTATATCTTTACTTTATAAGCACTTATCTTGTAAATCTTTTATATTAGTCTAAACATTGTTTGTGTTTAGTTGAATTTTTAATGACATTGATCAATTCATGTTCCTTTTTCCCAAGTCAAACCCTATTTACAAAATCACCATTTGGTAAAAGGGGAGTGTATTAGTTTCTAGAATACAGGGTATTTTGGTATAAAAAAAGTATAAAAAGGGGGAGTGTATTAGTAATAAGAGTGATGGAAATAGAAACTGGCTTTCCAACGGCCCAGTCTGACATACGTTGCATTCTGCCCATTTCATGGCCCAACCCAAATTCATTTCCTTTGTTACATTTACGAACCAAAAGACCACGGGAAGAGCTTCCTACACCAGTCCTAATTTCTACTACACCATTAATAATTTGAAATTCCAAAAATACCCCTGGCAGCTGCTTTCCTCTTATATTTCTGGAACAGTTGTTGTTGGTTGCGCTTTCCCATTTGGTCACCTCATTCACGTGATTTTTTGCTCCTTGGTTGCTGGAAACGCTGTGCATTGCTGTTTTTCGGTGGCATTGTGGTGATTTCGTCAGAGTTGCGGCGTGGTGGTGGCCGTCGGAGTCATGTAGTGGTCTCTGGGTTGCAGAGGTGGGTGGGTCTGGTTTTTTTTGTCATACGGATTAGTCAATCTGTAAATCCCATACGGATTACCCAATCCGTAAATACCATACGGACTGGGTAATCCGTATATCATTAAATCAGCAAATTGTCCATTAAAATTTTTTGAAAAATGGTTAAAGCATGTATTTAATTAAAATTCACATTGGTTTTAATAATTAGAATTTAGTTTAATTTCTAAAATTATTTGTGTGACTATATAGGGAAAGTCAATTTGTGGATTCAATTAGAATTGAGCTTAATTTCTAAAGTTATTTGAGTTAGTATATACAATTTAGAAATTTGCTTAATTGTTTATGTAAATGGTGATCTTTAGACTTTAATGAGTAATTTAATAAATGTTATTTTATGGATTGGTTATGTAAATGGTTATTTATTTGTGTGTGTTTTGAGTAATGATTAAATAAAATTTGTAGTTATAAGGATGGACACCGATGAGTGGATATATGAAAGTATTTTGTCGGAAGGAAATTATATGGATGAAGACATCGGAGCGGACCCTGATGCGTTTGAAGACAATGATTGTGTAGTTGATTGTTCCGCAGCATTCAACACGACTGAGGTATTTATGTGATTTTGAATGTAGTTGTTGTTGTTAAATGATTAAAATTAAGAAGATTAAAGATGAATTATCCATTTGTGTAGGTGTTTGAATCCCGTGATGCCGTATTGAAATGGGCTCGTGCAGTTGCATTTGAGAATGGTTTTGTAGCCGTTATAATGAGGAGTGACATAAAAATCGGGAAAATAGGAAGGACGTCATTTGTGTTAATTGGTTGTGAAAGGAGTGGAAAATATAGACAATGGAAAAAAGGTTTGACACAATTGACCACTAGCACTAGAAAATGCGAGTGTCCTTTTAAGCTGCGGGGCAAACCAATTCCGGGAGGTCAAGGGTGGATGGTGAAGCTAATATGTGGTAATCATAATCATACTTTGGCTAAGTCATTTTGTGGACACCCATACGCTGGTCGACTAACTGAAGAGGAGAATATCATTGTTGCAGATATGACAAGGTCAATGGTGAAACCAAAGAATATTCTGCTAACTTTGAAGGAGCACAATGCCAATAATGTGACAAGTTTGAAGCAAGTATACAATGCAAGATATTCATACCGCACGCGTACAAGAGGCGATAACACTGAAATGCAACAGCTAATGAAACTTCTTGAACGTGACATGTATATTCATTGGCATAGATTGAAGGATGAAAATGTTGTACGTGACTTATTTTGGGCACATCCGGATGCAGTACAATTGAGTAATGCATATCATATGGTGTTCTTGATTGACAGTACATACAAAACAAACAGGTATAGACTACCTTTACTTGACATTGTTGGTGTGACACCTACTGGGCAAACATTCTCAGCTGCATTTGCCTATTTAGAGGCGGAACGTATAAGCAATGTTGTGTGGGCCCTTGAACGGTTTAGAGGGATATTTCTTAAAAGTGAATTTTTCCCTAAGGTGATTGTTAAAGATAGAGATTTAGCATTGATGAGTGCTGTCGAAACCGTATTCCCAGAGGCAACCAATTTATTGTGCAGGTTTCACATTGACAAGAATGTTAAAGCAAAATGTAAAACTTATATTCGGCAGCAGAATGCGTGGGATTATGTCATGGATGCATGGGGAAGTGTGATTGACTGTGCTAGTCAAAAGAAATTTGATGATTGTCTTATGAAGTTTGAGGTTGCATGTGCTCCGTGGCCAACATTTATTGATTACGTCAAGGACACTTGGTTGAACCCTCACAAAGAAAAATTTGTCACAGCATGGACAAACAAAGTCATGCATCTTGGAAATACAACCACAAACAGGTAAATTTCTGCTTAAGACATTGGTTATTTATCATTTAAATTATCATTTGCATAGGTTTCAAGTCTTTCAAGTAAACTATGTTCATATCATACCTTGCAGGGTTGAGTCTGCCCATTGGACTTTAAAGCGGCTACTACAAAATAGTGTTGGTGATTTGTGTACGGTTTGGGATGCGATGAACAATATGATCACCTTGCAACATACTGAAATCAAGGCATCTTTGGAAAAAAGTACACATGTGGTTGGACATGTTTTCAAAGTTACGTTATACAAGAGACTTCTTGGCATGGTGTCCAGGTATGCGTTAAATGAAATTGCGGAAGAGTACGAGCGGGTGGATTATGCTGGAAAAAACCCATCTCGTTGTGGATGTGTGTTGAGAACAACTTATGGTTTGCCTTGTGCATGTGAGCTATCCAAGTATGTTATTGGGAGCATTCCAATCACCACTGTTCATATGTTTTGGCGTCGATTAAACTACTGGGACAATGGTGCAGCTGAATACCAAGTAAACATAACGGATGAGATAAAAGCCATATCTAACCGTTTTGAAACACTTGAATTGTGTGGAAAAATGACACTCAAGTCAAAGCTGTTTGAAATTGCATACCCTGATAAGAATTCCATGTGTCCTCCCCCTGATAAGGTGAAAATAAAAGGTGCTCAGAAGAAGAACGTTAGAAAGCACGAACGGTCTACAAAAAGGGACCCGTCTTACTTCGAGTATGTGGATGAGTTTCATTCTGTACAAAATAGTTGTTCTACCCCGAAACAGTCCAGTTCATCTTCCGATGTTCTAATGAAAAACCGGAGGGTTCCAATGCTCGATCAATTTCATCCATTTATGCAGAACTTTATTGTTGACATAACTGATGTAAAAGCTGATGGTAATTGTGGATATCGAGTTATTGCTGCCTTGGTAGGTTACGGTGAAGAGGCTTGGTCTTTGGTCCGCAATGACCTGCTCAAAGAACTTGCACAATGGACCGATCAATATGTATCGTTGTTTGGTGGGATACACAGGTTTGAAATGTTAAAGCGGTCCCTACTAGTTGATGGATTCTCAAAGGTATGTTTAAATTGGGTTTCTTTTACATCATATGGTTTGCCCTAACCTAAGCACGAACAAACATGCATATAATATATATGATTAACTGATAATTTGCAGGTAACGATGGATAAGTGGATGGATATCACAGATATGGGTCATGTAATTGCCTCAAGATATAATATCATTGTAGTATCCCTGTCACTCAAGCAAAGTATGACGTTCTTCCCGCTAAGAAGTCAACCACCTAGAGATCCCCGAGTTCATCGCATATTGTGCATTGGTCATGTGTTTGGAAACCATTATGTTCAGGTAATTTCAATGTTCGTATCATTTTTATGCATACTTTTTTTTTAACCTGTATTCATCATTTATGTATGTTGTTTGTGCTAAACAGGTAAACTTGGCAGACAATTGTCCTTTACCGTGGACGGCATGTTTGTGGGCTAGTCACGCTAGCACCGAAGCTCAGTAGTGGCCCTATCATTACATTGATCGCATGCAATTGTATATTAAAGTGATGCAGTTGCGTAGACAATATGTTGATTTAAGAGATGTGTAGAGATTTAGCTAACACTGAAAATGTATTTCTTCTATGATATAAAATGTTCAATGAGTAAAACCATGTTCCGTCATATAAATGTTCTGAGTGACTAAACAATAATTACAAATAAATTTCTCTAATATCTAATAATCAATGTCAAAGTCTCTGATAAATATTAATCACGGGCAGGGGAAGGTCTCCTCTGCGGTCTGAAACTCCGTCTAGCTCGGGTGTAGACAATGCCATCGTCAATCACGCCTCGAACCAGATGCAGGAGCTGCTTAGTCATCGAGTATGCATCCGTGCCTTCTGTCACCATCCTCATATCAATCATATGCTGGAGGCCCTCAGCAACACGTTGGCACACATGCTACAAAAAAACAAATGAAATGGTTAGGTAATGGATAAATGTGTATTGAACGTCAATTAGGTTTGAATTTAACAATTAATACCACGGCATGAACTGGTCTCTGCTCATCTCTATCAGTGGATGGATCAGTAGCGGCACCATGGGAATGAGTCTGGGCTGGTGCAGGCTCAGGCACGGGTGGAATCTGGGAAGCCGCCTCCTGATATCGAGATGGGGTCATGAATGGATGGGAGATGCGGAAGAACCACCCCATGTATGCAGCACCACAGTGACCTGGATACTCAACCAAGTCTCCAGTCGGCACCATGAAGTCTAGGAAGTGGCTCCACCTGTCTTCGAGATCATCAACTGAAGGAACATCTGACATAGGCGGGGGTGGAATGTGCTGAACATACCCGAACTGCCGGACCACCCTCTCGGGTAAATACCTAGTCAAATGTGGACCCCATCTGAGGAATCCAGAGTACATGGAGATGACCTCAAACTCCCTCTGTCCACGATGCTCCCCATACGGTGTCCAATCTACATCAGACGGTGTCAACCTATCTACACGTTTCCGATAGGTTGACACCGGTAAGGCCTTCGCGGTCTTCCACCTGCAGGCACGAGGTTGCCTCTCGTCGTACTGGTCATCCGCATCGACATTTCCTATACTAGGAAAATGCTCGTATATCCAGCACTACAAATTTCAAACAATAAAAGTCAGGAAAGAATGCAAACAAAACATACTGATACAATTGTATATTAATCGTTATGCATTTGAGAATGGAAATCATTACCTGTAACAGTGTGATGTACCCTGCAAGATGTTTCCCGTGGTGCTTACATGCGTAGCTCAGGTTCTCATACATGTGGACAAGAGCACCCGCACCCCATGCAAGACCCGCACACCGGTCGAAGTCTCTAAACGCCTCTAAGAATGCCACAGCTATATGTGTGGCACTCTTGTTGGCAAATAGCGTGCATCCAACAAGGTGAAGTAGATATGCCCTGGCGGCCAGTATCCACTATCTCGCCTCCACCTTCGCGTAATACAGTTCACGGAGCCATGATAGCCTAGCATAAGCACCGTGACACTGTGTCGTCTCAGCAGATGCCTCCTGTACAGTGACATCGAGTAGCTCCACCAGCAACGTGATCGCCTCTCCGATGTCTAACTGATCATAGGTGTCGAATGTGCCCTTGACAGGGAGATGCAGCAGTGATGACACGTCGTCCAAAGTGAGTGTCATCTCTCCCACGGGCAGATGAAATGAACATGTCTCGGGGTGCCATCGCTCAACAAATGCAGATAGCAACCCCCTATCTCCAGTCTCCACCGAGCATCCAATCAATGGAGTCAGGCCAGTAGCTGCGATAAAACCTTCAATCTCAGGTACAGGCTTCCCGAATTTAATGACCTTACGGCCATGGGAAGCAAGCTTCAACTCTAGACGTTCCTGCAGAGAAGACATAATTTACGGTTAATCATGTATGGATAACCAAATGAGTTTGACGTTGGACTATGTAGTTGAACATGTCAATACCTCTCCTGCCCAGACTCGTAGCGCCACATGATCAGCAAACTGAGTAAGCACTGAAGAATCTTTTGGCCCTCCGCGAAAAGATTCGGACGCTGTGTCCATATCCTCGATCACCGGGTCAGCAATCTCCGCATCAGGCTCAGGCTCAGGCACAGGAGGATCATCATGAATAGCAACACCTGCCCTATGACGACGAACAGATGCGGTAGGCCTACGCTGCTCAGGGGCATCTTCAGGATGACCTCTAGCATGTGTACCCGCAGAATGGTCGGGACTTCGACCAACAGCCCAACGCACTCCTCCTCTCGTCTTAGCCATAACCTGCATCCACATAGTGTTTTTTCAGCTTTTGAGTTTCAAGAACAACATCATTGGATACAAATTTGTGTAATTCACAACCATTCCAACTAATGAAGTCCAATTCACAAGCATATCAACAAGTGTAATTCACTAGCTTACCATATACTCAACTCCAAACTTAATCAAAACCAACCAATAATTATTTGAAAACAACGCTTCACAACCATAGCAAACAAAGAAGTCCAATACTAATGCAAACCAACGTATAATGGGTTGAACAAGTGCAACTCACAAGCAATTGTATATAATATAAGTCCAATCCTAATCAAAACCAACCAATAATGATTTGAAAACAACGCTTCACAAGCATACCAAATTCTAATCAAAACCAACCTATAATGGGTTCAACAAGTGTAATTGACTAGCTTACCATATACTCAACTACAATATGATCAAAACCAACCAATAATGATTTCAAAACAACGCTTGACAAGCATACCAAATACTCAAGTGTAATTGTAATCAAAACAGAACTATTTCTGGGTTCCGGACCTGCCTTGCACAATGGACCATATCATCAACTTCAATTCTAATCAAAACCAACCTATGAAACTTTTCAACAAGCGACATTCACAACCATGGTGCATTTCTATTCAAATCAACTCATGAAACTAGTAATTTTCACCCAGAGGCACATACATTTAAATTAGACTGCATTGCTATTCATTTCATTTTAAAAAATTCAATTTTAACAGCATTCAACTGGTATACGGATTGAGCAATCCGTATGGGGTATACGGATTGCTCAATCCGTACGCCACTGACCCATGGATTTCCGGATCCGTTTTCGCCATTAACGACCTGCAACAGCTTCAGCAGAACACCATAAGCACCAATAGCGAGAGAAACCACTCACCAGGGTCACGACACGCACAAACAACCCACCACCAATCCACGAACAAAGCTCGAACAAGGTGCGGCGGAGTGAACAACAATCAACGACGTGCAACGCGAAGTATCAATGCCGGGAAGAACAACGAACCACTAATGTTGTGCTTGCCGGAGAAGAAGGCGCTCAAGATACAGGGAGAAGATGCGTTCACAGGGGAGAAGAAGAGAGGGAAGAAGAAAAGTTTAAAAAAAAATTATATAATTAAAATTTAAATTCAAAGGGTAAAATGGAAAATTCACTGTGCCCAAATGGTGTATTAGAATAACCTAATGGTGCAGGAAGCTCAATTCAAAGACCACTCTCGACGAGCTTCCCAAAAAGAGAAGCACCGATGGCGGTGGCGAATCTGCAGAGACTGTCCTCGCAAGCGCACCGCCTCCCGTCCCTCTCGTTCTTCTCCAAATCGCTGATCTACCGCCGCACCTCCTCCTCCACGAAGAAGGTCGCCGACCGCATCGTGCGGCTCTCCGCAATCGACTTCGCGGGGAAGAAGCACGAGGTGTTGGGCCTGGCTGGCCAGACCCTGCTGAAGGCCCTGATCAACACGGGCCTGGTCGACCCGGAGTCCCACCGCCTTGAGGAGATTGACGCCTGCGCGGCCCACTGCGAGGTCAACATCGCCCAGGAGTGGCTCGACAAGCTCCCCCCTCGCTCCTACGACGAGGAGTACGTCCTTGTCCGCAATTCCCGAGCCAGAGTCCTCAACAAGCACTCCAGGCTCGGATGCCAGGTCCTCCTCGACCACGATCTTGAAGGTATGGTCGTTGCCCTCCCCGAACCTAGGCCCTGGGACACTTCCTAAGTCCGAACCGTACCTCTTTTATTTTTATGGCTCAATAATCTGATCCATGAACCTTTGGAAGCGTAGCAGAACTGTGGTTGAAGCTTGTATTGGTTTCTTCTTGTTCTATTTTTGGTGGTTTTAGACTCCCGTGCCTGTAATTCGCTCGCTGTGGATAACTATTTGCAAACTTGTGTTTTGTTATTATGATGATTATTATATGATGAATAGCATTGTTATATTAAGGTCTTGCTTTAATTTATGTGTTAATTGTGTGGCCTGTCTTGTTTCTCTTCTTCGCATAGATTTTTTTGATGTGGTGATAAATAGGGGGAAATGGAAAATGTGGAATTGTTTCGCTGGTGGAGGAGTTTGCAAATGGGTGATTAGGGTTTTTCTTTCTTGCAAAAATTACAGGCTTAAGGTTTTCGTGGTGAACCTGTTTGCAATTTAGTGTGCTTGATTTTGCAAGTGTGTTGGCTACCTTTGAATGTTGTCAACTTAACCAGTCTTGGTCACTGTTATCAATGGAGGATGGCGGAAGGCCCAAATTCCGCCATAGCAAGCCTCCCTTCACGAACTGCCTATGGCAGTTGGCAAAATAATCTTCCTTGCCATTCTGCCACCAACAATATTGTTCTAGGTTAATTGTCTGATCTGAGCTGGATATTCTTCAATTCTTAATTTTAGTTATGTGTATTTGCAATGATTTTTAGTAGCCTGTTACTGCTAAAATGGTGAGATGGACAATAGCTAGGCCTATGCAGTTGTAAGTTTGGGAGGAAAACTGATTATCTTTCGTAAGATGATGTACAGTAGCTAACAGTCCTCCTGGTACTACATTAGAAGCACCCAATTAGATAATTATTACCATACATATAAAATGACAGCAATGGAATTCCCCTATAACTACTAACATCATGGTTACTAGAGAAAAGCAGTGGCAAAAGAGTATACATATTTGAGGGCAGATTCAAATCCTAAGTGAGTTTAAGAGAAGCATCCAAACAGTTTTTTAACATAAAAGTTTCACATTTTCGAATAAATTTTGGAAGACTAACATTGCAAAGTGCAAACTGTTGAGTCACACACGTGTTGGCTAACTGTATGTTTGGTTCTGCTTATTTCTGCAATTTATGTTGAACCAAACATGCTATATAAGTCTTAACATATACAAACTTGAGCTTATTTTTCACAAGGACCTGTGTGTAAAAATGAAATGGCATTGGGGTCAGATACAAAAGGCCCTAGATCACAGGGAGCCATACTGAATTTATCCCTTTTTGGTTAATTTGATAGACGGTTTGTATTTGGCGTAATGACCGGTGAATGTGTTATTTATAATCCTGCTATTGGAAATAGTTTTGACTTTTAAGGTTTTGATGATCAAGTAGACTCAGGGCAATGTGAAGCTGCGTGTGCAGGAACCTATTCATAAAGAAAATGGGCTTTGCAAGTGTTTTCACAGTTAATTAAAGTTGTTATTTGCAACCACAAGGAATCTTTAATTTGGGAATATTACTATATGTGGGGATCTCTACCAAATAGGACCCCCCCCAACACCCCTGGACTGAATTAGTGTTCTTTAAGCTATGTGAAAGAACTAGTTTTGAATTTTGGATATGAAGCAGTTGTTGCTTTTGAAAATACATTTGCCCTTTCAGGTGTAGGAATCTAGGAATGTTTAAGATCAACTAAATATATTACCAGAAGAACAATATTATTTTGTGATGGATTTTATCAAGACAAAAACTTCCATGCAGTTCTTGGGGTGCTTTTAGTGGTGTTCTCGAATCAGAATTAGAGTTTTACCATAGTAATGTACATAATAAATGTTTGCATTAAAGATCAACATAGGTTAAGGTTGTTGACATAAAAGTTCAATTTTGATTGGCCAACACTTAAAACACCTAACGAACTACATCTGTGTTTTGTCCAAGTATTGGCCCTTAAATCCTTCATGCATGGTTTATCCTTTAAAGTATAATGATAATTTAATTTAGAGATGGTTTATTAAGCTACAATTGATGTTATTTGGTAGCAGGATGCTAATTAACCGTGATTGTATATCCTATCTGTAGCTGAAGGCATACGGGCTTCCTCTTAAGACTTATTTAATTAATGTAGTAATAATATATAGATTCTTGATTAAGAGGTTGACTTGCAGATATTTCTGCAGTGCTCAGAAGTTAGTCATTGCATAGTGGTTAAATAGAGAAAGACTTAAGACAGCGATAATTTGTAATGTGGAATTTGGACCTGAATTTGCTACTATTTCCCATCCATGCCCCATTTTGGTCCATCACTCTCTTCCCCTATGAAGTCATTACTCGAAAACTGGCAATATATCAATGTTGTACCCATATTTGATACCAATACGAGTACCAATACATATACATATCCAAGGAATATCTTCCATTTTTTAAAAAATTGCCTCATACATTTAAGCTACAACTCTGACATTTTGAATAGGAATAAAATTACATACAGCTCTATTCAATTCCTATTTATCTATCCTTAAAGCTATAGTAAATAGTAGGCAATTGTATAGATCCAAGACATCTTTTTAGCATAAGTAGTCAATTGCACAAAATAGTGGCGCTTTAGCAGGATAGTGACCTGGAGCAGCACTTAGGCACTACAAAAATGGAATACAATATTAGCATTGTAGTTTTGGATAGCAGCTTCCGTGATAGCATAGGAAATTGCAACTTTCCGGGGCTGTAGTGAGTGCTACACATGCTGGGTGGGAAAACACTATCTTATTTTCTGCAAAAATGTCATCTAGGGCTCTTTATGGGGCACCAATGGTAAGATTCAACCCCCCAGCCTCCCCCCTTCAATGAATGTTTGGCTTTAAATAAATCCCTATTTTCCCACCCACATTTGTGTGCAGTACCAGTGACAAACACCCACCCTTCAGATACACCCATGACCCACCATTCTCCGGCATCTTTGGATTTCAAATTCATGTCCCATTGTCTAGGTTTTTTTCCTATCTCTACTAGTCTACCTCCTCTACATTCTAATGAATATTTAGCACCTCCGTTCACACCCGGACTCTTGTTATATTCTGAAAATTGGTTCTCAATATAATTTTTGTATTCTAGAATGTTATGGTATAAAGGGGTATGAAGAGAGAGAAGGGGGGAGCTACGAATTTAATTTCTCTTTGTTATGTTGAGTGTATTTGGGTCGGCGTTCAGGATCCACGTTTTTAAGCAAAACAACATCCAAATTCATAAAATGACGCAGAAGCAAGCATCCACATTGTGTCTAATGGTGTATTTGGTAGAGGGAGTTGTGCCTGCATGTTAAGCAAGTCGTTTTCACAGTTAAATTGAATGTGACTTACATCTAAACTTAGGTTGAATCCCAAGTGATCTCTATCACTTTTCCATTGAACGTGAAAAGTTTTAAACATAAATCAAGTTATATTAAATATATTTTTAACTAAACTTAAGTTTACAAATTTTAGTTCAACTAAACTTTACTTTTTTCAACTGTAATTCAAACATATATTAAGTCTAAGGGTCGTGCTAATTGCATTATATAAAATTCTTATAAACTCTAAATTTTTTTTAAAAATGATGAAATTGCCCTTTTGGCTGTGCATTGGAGGTGTTGGTGTCGGAGGGGGTAGTTGTGGGTGGTGGTAGAGGCGTTCTGTGTTGGAAGTCGTTGGAGTCACAGTGGCTGTGAGGTAAGTGATTCAGTTTTATATCATATGGATTATGTAATCCGTATGGATGATACGGATTACACAATCCGTAAGTTTAATATTGATGGAATAACTTATATATGGATTAAGTAATTCGTATGAAGCAAATGGTTAATCCGTATGTCTATACGGATTAGTCAATACAGATTGACTAATCTATATGGTCCATACGGATTGATTAATCCATATGATTAAAAAATATATATTATGTGGAAACAATAATTATGTGGAAAATTAATAGATGATAAATTTTGAATGTTGTATTTGTAAATTTCATTATGCATTTAATGTAAATTTTTATTGTATTTTGTATGAATTTGTAATATCAATGTTTTTAAAAAATATATATAATTGGTATTATATTATGACTTTAATTTTGATTAAGATTATTATGCGTATGTTTTGTCAATGAATAAAATATATTTTGATTTGTTAAGATGAACAACGATGAGTGGATATACGATAGTATTATGTCCGAAAAAATTAATATGGATGAAGACATTGGAGAAGAAGATGATGCGTTTGAAAATCTTAATTGTTCAGTTGATTATTCAACAACCTTCAATACGTTCGAGGTATTTATTTGATCTAGCATTTAATTAAAGTTGTTAAATCAATAAATTAAACTATATGCATCATAGTTAAAGATGAATTATCTATTTTTGTAGGTGTTTGTTTCCCATGAGGACGTATTGAAATGGATTCGTAGTGTTGCATATGATAATGATTTTGTAGCTGTCATAATGAGGAGTGGAATGACTAATGGAAAGCTAGGAACAACATCATATGTATTAATTGGTTGTGAAAGGAGTGGAAAGTATAGATCATGGAAAAAAGGTTTGGTACCTACAACTACTAGTAGTAGAAAATGTGATTGTCCGTTTAAGTTGAGAGTCAAACCATTCCTGGGAGGTGAAGGTTGGATAGTGAAGCTAATATGTGGCACTCATAATCATACTTTGGCTAAGTCATTATGTGGACATGCATATGCTGATCGACTAACTGAGGAGGAGAAAATCATTGTTGTTGATATGATAAGGTCCATGGTGAAACCAAAGAATATTCTTTTAACTTTGAAGGAGCACAATGCCAATAATTATACAACATTGAAGCAAGTATACAATGCAAGATATGCATACCAGACACGTATCAGAGGTAATAACATTGAAATGCAACCGTTAATTTGAATGCGACATGTATATTCATTGGCATAGAATGAAAGAAGAAAATGTGGTGCATGACTTATTTTGGGCACATTCATATGCAGTGAAATTGAGCAATGCATATCATATGGTCTTTTTGATAGACAGTATATACAAAACAAATAGGTACATACTTTCTTTACTGGACATTGTTGGTGTGACACCTACTGGAATGACATTTTCAGCTGCATTTACCTATTTAGAGGTGGAACGTATAAATAATGTTGAGTGGGCCCTTGAACGCTTTAGAGGGATTTTTCTTAAAAGTGAATTTTTTCCCGACGTCATTCGTTACCGATAGAGATTCAACATTGATGAGTGCTGTGAAAACTATTTTTCCAAAGGCAACCAATTTATTGTATCGGTTTCACATTGACAAGAATGTGAAGGCAAAATGTAAAGCTTTTATTTGACAGAAGAATGCATGAGATTATGTCATGGAAGCCTAGGGGACTCTTATTGATTGTGGTACTGAGAAGTCTTAACATGATTGTCTGACTACATTTGAAATTGTGTGTTCACCATGGCCTATGTTTGTTAATTATGTGAAAAAAACATGATTTGGTCCTTATAAGGAAAAATTTGTAATAGCATTGGCAAATAAAGTGATGCATTTTGGCAACACTACGACTAACAGGTAATGAAATTTAACTTAGTTGTTGACATTGTGAGTTGTTGAACATAATGACTTGTTGTTCAAAGTATTAACATGTTGTCATTAAATGCAGGGTTGAATCTTCTCATTGGACTTTAAAGAGGCTACTACAGAATAGTGTTGAAGATTTATGTAGTGTTTGGGATGCCATGAACAATATGAGGACCCTGCAATATACTGACATAAAGACATCATTGGAAAGACGCACCAATGTCATCAGACATGTATTTAAAGTAACATTGTACAAGAGACTTATCAGAATGATGTCCAGGTATGCATTAAACCAGATTGCTACTGAGTTTGAGCGAATTCATTAAGCGAGCAAAACCCCCTCTCATTGTGGATGTGTGATGAGAACTACCCATGGTATCCCTTATGCATGTGAGCTAGCTAGAGTTGTTGTTGGCAGCGTAACGCTTTCAAACATTCATATATTTTGGCGAAGATTCAATTTTTCAGATCACGGTTCATATGACGGAAAAATTCACATAACTAACAAGATGGAGGCAATCTCCAAACGTTTTGAGAAGCTTGACATGTGCGACAAAGTGACACTTAAGACTAAACTTAAAGAACTAGCATTTCTTGATTTAACTTCCATGTGTCCCCCCCTAAAAAGGTCAAAACAAAGGTGCTCCAAAGAATAAACAAGCAAAGCACGAAAAATCAACCAAGTGGGATCCGTCTTACTTTGAGTATGTCGATGAATTATATTCCGTGCAAAATAGTTGCTCCACACAAAGAAGGTCTGATTCCTCATCTAATAAAATAATGAAGAACAAGAACCTTCCTATGCTGCATCAATTTCATCCTTTTATGCACAAATTCATTGTTAACATCACTGATGTTAAAGCTGATGGTAATTGTGGATATCGTGTAATTGTTGTCATATTAGGTTATGATGAAGATTCTTGACCTTTGGTACGCAACCATTTACTGAAAGAACTTGCACAATGGTCTGATCAATATATAACCTTGTTTGGTGGCTTCAATAGGTTTGAGCAGTTAAAGATGTCTATTTTTGTTGATGGATTAACAAAGGTAAAAAAATATAAATTTTTACTTATTGGGTTGGTTGACATATGAAAGTTTTGTTTAAATGCTTATTTGGGCACTAATATAAGTTTTTTTTTGTAGGTAACAATGGATAAGTGGATGGATATTATGGATATGGGTCATGTCATTGCATCTAGGTATAATGTCATTGTTGTTTCTCTTTTTCTCCAACAAAGTATGATGTTTTTCCCTCTGAGAAGCCAACCTCCAAGAGATCTATCTGTTCATTGCATTGTATGTATTGGTTATGTGTTTGGTAACCATTTTGTTCAGGTATAACATTAACTGTTAATTAAAGAATTTTATTATATGAAAAATTTGGTTTATGGATTTTTAAATGAGAATTTCATTGAAATAGGTTCAACTCATAGACGACTGACTTATCCCATCAACCTCATTCATGTGGTCTACGCATTGTTCCATTGAAGTCAAACACTGGCCGACTCCTTATATTGATTGAACGAGGCTATATACTAAATCCATGGGGTTACGTACTGAACATGTCGATTTAGGATATGATTAAAAACTAAAACAGTTAATTCACTTATACCATTTTAGGCCTTTCAAGGGGTATGTTGTAGTGTTTGATTGGAAAGCAAGTTATTTAACTTAGTTGTTTACATTGTTTACAACAGTTAATTCACTAAATCCGCCGTCAATTGTGAATTCAACTCTATTAAAAGGTAAATGCAAGGTGAAAAACATAAATGTGGCGTTAAATAACAAAGTGATATGTGACGAGTCTTCAATCTCTCCCACCAACCTGTCTCCTTTGTGAAGCCCTTGATCAGCTGGATCACATAAACACGTTTCCATGCTGAGTGACACTACGTGCTAATCCAACAGGTGTTGTGTAGTAGTGTATGCATTTGTACCAGGGGTAACCATACACATGTCTAGCATGTGTTGCAACCCGTCTCCTATCCTTTGACACATACCCTAAAACAATCATACAATATACGGTGGTAATTAATTACTGCTATGAATAACTTTAATTAACTTTAAAAACAAGGCCACCCAAAGTATTACCACTGCATATGGAGGCATGTCACTAACATCAGAAGCTCGGGCATCTGCATCTGCCACACCTGGTCTTTCATGCTCTTGCACAGAATCGGGGTCCTGTAAAATAGTAGTTACTCGCATCGGATGTCGACTAGGCTTCCCAGCTTCTGGCGGACTCATAAATGGATGAGATACATGATAGAACCAATCCATATACCCACGAGCACACTGACTGGGATAAGTAATCAATTCTCTAGTGGCTACAACGTAGTTGGAGAAGTGGGTCCATCGGTCATCAATATCTTCTGTCGACGGAACCTCAAATTTGTGCAACTGTGGGATTTGTTGAACAAACCCATATTGCCTCATGACCCGCTCTGGTAAATGTCTTACCTTGTATGGACCCCATCTAAGGTACCCAGAAAATAAATAAATGATCTCGTAATCCTTGTGTGCACGGTGATCCTCGTATGGCGTCCAACGTTAACCTATCTAACCGCCTACGATAGGTTGTAACTGGTAATGCCTTCGCAACTTTCCATTTACATGAACGTGGAAACCTCTCCTTGTACTAGGGATTTGGTATCACATTTCCAATGGTTGGAAAATGTTCATAGATCCAGCACTGCAGTACGAAATAAGAAATTAATGAATAAGCAATCATAGTATTAAGACAAACATAACTTAATTAAATAGTCTTAACATAAATTACTTAAATGATCTATTGTAATTACCTGTAGCAAAGAAATATATCTGGCAAGATGTTTCCCGTGATGTTGAGATGCATAGTTTAAATTTTCATATATGTCTACTAGAGCAGCGACACCCCAACAATACCCTGTCGATTGGTCTAGATCGCAAAATGCGTCTAAGAATAGCACACTGATGTGTGAGGCACTCTTGTTCACAAATAATGTGCAACCTATCAGATGCAGCAAATAAGCTCTGGCTGCTAAAAGCCACTGCCTAGACTCACACTTGGATGCATATAATTTGCGAAGCCACGAGAGTCGAACATATGCCCTGTGGCATTGTTCAGTCTCAGCTTCAACATCCTCAACTGTTACCTCCAACAAGTCAACCAGTAATGTAATTGCCTCCCCCATGTCAATTACATCATACGGCTGCAAGGCTCCCATAATTGGGAGATGCAACAACGACACAACATCATCCAATGTGATGCTCACTTCTTCGATGGGCAAGTGGAAGCTACTGGTCTCAGGGTGTCATCTCTCCACAAATGCAGAAAGCAATCCGCTGTCACTAGTCTCCACAGAACAAGATATCAATAGGCTTACATATGAAGGATTCTAACTCGGTCCCAACATCCTCTGTCACTGGAATGTCATGGTCCACAACTCCTTACTGAATAGCATGATCCTCAGCAACACCCTCAGCTGCCTGTTGTCTTCTGACGGATGTGGTGGGCCTATGACGTTCACCCGCCTATTCTTCATTACTAGCAATGTGTGTTCCAAACGCTCGGTCTACAACTTTTCCTAGAGTCCGACACAAACCTCTTGTTTTTGCCATAATCAAGTTAGTCCTAAACTTCAAACAAAGTGATAACTTCATCAACAATCATCTCATACCAATCAATTTACAATTTTTATGTTATACATAGTACTCACAATCAGACAAACATATATACATACCATTGGTATCATATCAATCTATCTAGTTTCTTTCACTTCCTTTGACTGTTAATAAAAAAAAAATCTTAGTTGTTGTCCAAAAAATTAATGAGTACAATTTCTTAACATTGTTGTCCAAAAAATTCAAGTTAGTGAGTTAAAGGCTTCAAATTATGGATTGCCATCATTAGTTGGCTTGCTTTCCCAACTAATTATCACAGTCACATTGGGTAGGATGAACGAAACTAATTGAGTATGGAGACAACAACAAAAAATAGAAATGAGAAAGAAATTCATTAACTTTGACAGAAAAATAGTCTCCCATGACAATGTTTCCTTAAAAGAGATCAAAAACCAATTTTTTCCACCAATGATGACTGCAACATGTCAAGGATAGCCAAATGACAATGGCACCTTGAACCCTTGTCAACCTCAAAACAGTTTTATTATGCAACACATCATAAACGCGCAAACTCCATCATTAGGTCTGACCAATGTTCCAAAGCCTCAATCATATTTACAAAATACCTCACAAAAACTAAATGTCTTCACCTTTTTAAATAATTAAATATTAAATATCGCTATGGAAAAAAATTATACAACTACATACAAGGATAATTGATGAGCAAGTATAAATGATGAGCAACTATATATGAGATACAATGTTGCCTTAAATGTCAAATAAATAACAGCGTATGAGACTAATCACAACCTAAACTACTTACTTTCCCCTAATATACCACAATTGTACAGCAATTCAAATTTGCACATTGTAATATATGTAATTAATATATATAAATTAATCAAATTATAATAAGTTATTTAAATATGTCAAGGTTTTAGGCCATACGGATTACGTAATCCATATGCAACTTACGGATTGCACCTTCTTACGGATTGTCCAATCCGTCACATCCCCACGGATTCGCCAATCTGTATGACACCCACCACAATACCAAATCCAAACTCACCGTCAATGGACGCGACCACGGAGCCCCACCACCAACGCGACGACGAACGCAGAAGAACAATGGGGCGCCACTGCCTATATCAACGGGAAGGAGAGCGGAGAAGAAGAAAGGTGCAGAAGACAAATGGTGTAGGAGACGAAAGCGGAACGCGCCTGTATGGTCATCAACAATTTTAAAACAATAAAGCTAATGACAAGGGTAGTATTGGAAATCCACTATAGCTATATAATGTATAAGAATTTTATATAGTGCAGTTAGCACAACCATAAGTCTAAATAAGCTGCCAGTGACAGAGTTGGGCGTTATGGGTCAAAAAGTATTTGAAATTCTTGTTGTGACTAGCTCGTTACAGTTGGTGATCAATTGGCGCAAGTATAAAACTATATTCCCTTAACTTGCTTAGCAAAGATCTTGTAGAAGACAATTTATGGGATTCTTGTTTATGGATATGTATGTCGGATCTTTGAATACTTACCATATAAAAATTTATCTCAAAATTTAAATTCTAGTAATTGAGCTCTCATTCAGGTGTTCACCAAGTAAATTAGGATCAGAGTTTTTGATATATGCATGTTTGTATTATGTCAGAATACAAATTAATAGGTCCTGTTAAGATAAATACTTCAATTAAGCTCTTATTGAATTAGTGTTTATTATATGTGTATTTATAATAAATGCATATGATTTTTTAAGTGATCATATAACTATCAACTAACTTATAGTTTTGACCATTTATTGATGGTTATATGGTCTAAATATATAGTTTGTATTTCTCACAATAACCATTCAAGTATTTTGAAAGGAATTGCACTCTATTTTGCAAATTAGAGAAAATTCAAATTTGAACTTGATCAAAATCAAGTCGGAGTTAGAGGGATATCCGTGGGCTCGAATTAATTTCCAATTGCCATAAACCACTTCTAAAAGCAGTGTCCTAACATTGGCACGAGCAAATGTGCATACTTGCCAACTATATAGGCCTTAACATTTAACAGGTTGCCAAGTTCTCCATTTCTACCTGATGTCGTCCGTTCAAGAACATTACATTTTTTTTTTCTTGTATGTTTTACTAATTATGTTGTGTTTGGTGATGAAGAGATAACAAAGAAATGGAGGAGATACGTGTATATAGACGTAATAAAAGTGAGTTTGTTTGGTATATATTAAATGTGTGGCCATTGTTAGGCGAACCACCTTAATAAGTGGTTCACTTAGAATCATAAATTTTAGCCGATCGATTCTTATGTAAACAAGTATGTCTTAAATCTATCACACTGGTTATTTTAACTCAAAGCAATCTTGTTGAGTGTCGTAGGCCACTGTTCACCACTGTCAGAGCAATTTTGTGATGGCGGTGCAACCTCCATCCCGGTGTCCTCCCACCACCGCCTTAATCTAGTGCTATTGACAAAACATCTTGTGCCATTACCAAAACAAGAGCCCACAATAAACCCAAAACAAATTCAATTTCCCCTTTCCCAAATCTAGATCCAAAGCCAACGTTAGATTTCAATCCATGTTCATAAAGCAACGCTGCAAAAGTGAATAAGAAAAACTCAACAATAGAAAATTGAGGACTTTATGGTTCCACTCAAACATGAAATGCGTGAAGATTTTAATTTGAGAATGCAGAACAAGGCATCAAAAGCATGAAATAGATCCAAATTTCAAACTCTTTCTTATTTACAGTCTCTCATGACAGAAAATGTTGATTGAGAAATAATAAAAAAAATGGAGTAGGGAGAGGGAAGAGAAACCCCAATGGAGCTACCCTCATAAATATAATTTTACGGTTAGTTTACATGTTGGACAAAAAATAACAATTCCTCAGTTCTTCTACAACACATTGCAATTCCACTTTGCTAGAGGCTTGCACGATTTGACACTCCAAATCTGCATGAGACATGGTTTTTGTACTTTTGTTCCCACCTCTGAGACCTCCCCTCCTTATCTTTTAGATATATTTGCTCTTTTTGATATAGTGAAATTGACCATTTTTTTTTGTTCTGGCAGTTAGTACCACCGGGACAACAATATTTAGGTCAAGTACTAGCTTGGTAGTGGCAAAGATGTCATGGGTGTTGTTGCTAGTGTTGCAAGTTATCAGCGAGAGAACAGAAAAAAAAATCAATAAATTTTAATATAGTGTAGAAGGATGTACAATAACACGATTAATGTAATGGTAAACAAATATGGTTTTCCTTATTAAGTGGTCCATCTAGACTGGGCCTAAATGTGGTGAAAAGAAATAAATTTTCATGAAAAATTGGTGAGAAATGGCATAATCAATTTTGTATGATGACATAATTGATTTTTGCATAATACATCTCATACCATTGAATGAACTCACTATCTATGTGTTTCTTCAACTCAATTTCTATCGTTTCCTTCAAAACACACCCACCCCCACCAATTTCATTAGTTGTCTTGGTAATTGATGATCCATTATTGTAAGTAAATCCCCCTTTTGCCTTGAAAGAATTTGGTTTCGCTGTACCATGAATCAATCAAAAAGCTTTTTTTTTTTTTTTAATTCATCCCTTTTTATTTGGCGCGAGAGGGAGGCTGTGAGTCACCTGAGCTACGGATTTGTCGGTTGGTTGATTCTCGAAATCACCTCTTGAGAAAAAAAATGCTGACTTATCTCTAATTTTTTCTCCATATTTCTTTAACCAAATACCTCCAAGTTTACTTTATATATCACTTATTTTTATTCACCCATTTTTCTCTTTTCTATTTTTATTTATCATATTTCTCACCTATTTTATCCTCATGTGCTTCTATTTGAGGTTCGCTTTTGACTAGTTAAACGGGAGTTTATTGCAACCGCTCTTCATAATTCTGAACAGAAAAGTAGACTAATAATCATTATGCAGCAGGACGACTAATCGCCCAAAACATGAAAAAATATAACCAGATTTCAATGCTAATAAATAAGAAATACGTAAGCGGAGACAATACACGATTTGCATGTGTTGTGCTTACAACTTGATGAACACGGTACTGAGTACGGATTCATTACTCTCAGTCTTGCAAATTCGTATGACAAAAGCTTTACATTGAGTAACGCATATATCAACACTAAATATAAGCAATCAAGCAAATGCTTCAACAATCATTCAGTCCTAGTGAAGAATGACATGTGAAAAGCTTCCCTGGCCTAATACATCAAAAACATTGTTGTGTAGGCAAAACAAGCATCAAACAAACGTCAATGGTTCTCCATAATTTTGTCAACCCATTTTTGGTCACATTCACGCGCCTGCTTTTTAATCAATTCTTCAGTGTTTTGAACTTATTTGCTTCTCGGTTTTCCTTGAACTGCCCTTGGACGCCCTTGGACCACACTCAGTGGCGGACGAGGACTTCAGTAAATAGGAACAATTTATTTAAAAAATAAAAATATTATTATTAGAATTATCATGGAATGGAATGAAAATATGAAATGCAAAATAAAATGGAATATCTAACTAAATATCCAGAGTTGAAAATATAACGATATGTATTAAATAAATTAGGCAATGAAAACAAAATTTAACAACAGAATGATAAATTGGGACCAATGGATTCAAATATATCAAAATAGGAAAGCAAAATACAAAAATTGTAAGTATATATTTATAATTTTCTCAAAGTGAAGGATGCATTTGCACACCCTCAATTAACCATGGGTTCGTTCTGCCAGTAACTACACTCAACCCAGCAGAGTTAAGTTGATTGCTTTTCATTTAAATTAATTGTGAATGCTTGGTAAGAGTTTTTGAATCTTATGGAAGGAAATTGAAAAACGTGGTTGGGAGAGAGATAATTTCGTAAAGATTATCGGTCAATTTTTTTAATGGGGATTAATTATCAATAAAATGACAGATATTTTGTACCAATAATATGATAATAAAAAAATATAAAATATTGGTGGCTAAAATCCGTCAGTGTACCTTTTTTTTTTTTTTAAACATTTCCATTATATAATTAATAGTGATAATTTTTAACTGTAACTATAATATATTAAAAAAAAATCAAGAACATTTCTAACCACCCAGAACCAAAAATATCCAGAACTCATAACAAATTTGCAACCACCCACAACACATAACATCATATTTGGATTTCAACGAGTACTTGGTGGACAAAAATTTATACCTTAATTATTTAACACTACTGGAGAGAAAACAAGGAAACCCCACCACTAGGCAAAATCCACAACCCACAAACCCCAATTTTTCAGAAGAAGGAAAGAAGAAAAAGATTGGAGGTCAAAGTAGTCATTGGAACAAACCTAATTTGTATAAAAATCTCATATCTAAAAAACAAAAAATCTAAAAAATCTAATATATGCAAGGCAAATACATGAAAGTGAACATGAGATCAAAACCACTCTATTTCTCCTCATCCTTGTTGACTTTGATTTAACCAACCCTAAAATTGTAACGACCCCGTATGCATCCGATTCATTAACATTATAATATGGTCTTAAGCACAACAATTACTTAATAAACTTAAGTAAACAATGAAGCATACAAATAATAAGACGTCATTTTATGTCACACAATACAACTAAAATATATTATCTATAGAATTTGTATACATCTCGGTACCCTGGTTCTGTTTTCAAAAGATACATCATAGTACAAACACATACCGAGTTACAAAAGTACAACAAAAAATTGAGTCAACAGAATCGCAAAAGACCGCCTTCCAAAAAAAATCCGCTTCCCCGAACCTGGATCGCAGACTCTTGTCTGGGATCCTCAATTAGTAGCCAACTCGACCTCGACCTACCTGACCTATCAATTGAGATCCACCGAACAACCCCTACTCGGGTCTCTTACCCCAGACCTCGTCCCCCGCTCCTTGGCTATCATTTGCAATAAAAGTAATCCCCAACTGGGGTGAGATATAAATCTCAGTAAACTCAGGGTTCTTGGAGACTCACCTCCCCCTGGTTCACTTCCACAGTACATAGCATTTAAATAGGCATTACAATAACATAGCCAACCCGGCCTTTTAATAAAAACATAGTCATCCCAGCTTTTATAAACACATAGCCATCCCGGCTTTTATAAACATCACATGTATATAATCACACCCACTTGCTATTCCAGCACATATATACAAGTTCACCAGTGCACATCTCATGCACAAATGTATATCAATTGTGCACATCTCATGCACTCGGACTTATATGAATTTTCGAGAAGCTCATCTCGGATGAGTCTTATACTCTCATATATGGTCCGCTTCCTTGGCCAGAGGGCTTCCTTAACCACAATACAAACATCATAGTGCAAATCATTTACATATATGTTTCAATCAAAAAGCAGTAACACACAATTTAAATACACGCACTGCATCATACAATAACCATAACTCCCCAGGAGTATGGTGGAACACAATCAAGGAAACAAACTCCTAAGAACAGAGAGCTTACCTTCTCTGACTTGTAAACCCCACAAATATCTATCTGAGCAAAACAAAATACCCAAAACGCATAAAAGTTAGCTTTCAAGGTTGAACCTTCATCACAACAACCTCCTAAGCATACTTTTCTAAAGAAACATCACTCAAAACCAACCCTAACTCATATGGGTCATTTTTCCTCTCAAAACCCAAACTCAAAAGATACTATGAAAGTTACATATCTTACCTTAAAAACCACAAGGAAGGCTAGAGGACAACTTCTCCAAGCTTAGATGTCCTTAACGTGCCTTCTAACTCTTAAAGGTTGAAACTTTAACTTTCCTTTATAGAAATGATCTCTTCGCCTGATGATTTTCACAACTAACAAAGGTTGGAAACTAGTTTGTATGGTGATACTCTTTAATTCTTACTTTGGAGGTGAAGGTGTTTAGATTAGGGAATGGTTATCTAGGAAGCTTTTTTCTTACTTTAACAATGGAGGAAGTATGGAATAAGAAAGAGAAAGTGTTTTAGCAAAGACGGTGAAAATAAAGTTTCTACTGAAATATCTCACTCATGCATATCTTAAATATCCTGAAAATTGACACGCGTCAGATTGTAATATGAGGATCTTCTCGCGTCAAAACAACTAGCAAAGAGTCAACACGTGTCACTTGTGTAAAGTGAATATGTAGAGATATTTGATTGCCAAGTTGGGTCTACTGTTTGGCAAGTCAATTTATTATACCTCATACAGCTTACGTGTGACTTCCCGAGTTCTCTAAACCCTACTGACGCTGTCGAGTTCTCTCCATATCACTAACGCTGCCGGGTTGGATATATATATATATATATATATATATATATATATATATATATATATATATATATATATATATATATATATATATATATATATATATATATATAT
>QARZ01000547.1:86211-112259 GCA_013407115.1 Glycine latifolia
TGAGTGCAACTTCACTACCATACCCCGAGTTTCGGAGCACTTATTCCAACCACAAGGCTAAGTTCGGGTTAAACAACAAGTACTAACTGTTTTGATCGCTTACAAAACTCACGTAATCGATTGCATATAAACCCGTCTTTGGTACTGTAGTACATCTAAGGTTCCGCCCTCCTCCAACCTCATCCGATCTAATCCGAGTTCCTAACTTGGTACTTCACAAGTACAAGATTCCTCCTAAGCTCTTTCGGGTTCCTAACCTAGTAATTCTATCAAAAAGGGTTACGAGTTCTTCCGGTCTCTCTACTCGGTAGCTCTTACAAGTCCACCAAATACGAGCTCCCTCAAGCTTATCTGAGATCATAACTCGGACCTCAAAGAAAAGGAAAACACTCAAGCAGAAGGAACATACGAGTTCTACTGAGATAGCTACCCGGTTACTCTTTCCTTCCCTGTCTGGGTTCCTTCCATGCGTCAGCATTTCTCAAAAGTGCTAAGTATGTATGCCACTTACGTGGCGATAACCCGGTCATGCACTAACTCGGTCTTCCTATCAGTACTGACATACATCATGATCCTGGTTTGAAAAGATGCTATCTACACCCCCTTCATATCCAGGTTCCAAAATACACCCCCTTAGGTGACAACCCGGTCACATGAACCCGGTTTTGAAGAGATGCTATCTACACCCCTTTCATATCAAAGTTCCAACATGCACCCCCTTATGTGACAACCTGGATTATCACAGGTCATTATAAAAATGTTTACCGAAGAAGGATGTAAATGAAGGGGAGCAGCTTTGGTGGTGTGCAGACTGTAACGACCCGCCACGTCGCTACTATATTACTAACTCATAACCATGATATAAATTCATTTTAATAAAAGAACACCCCTTTGGTTACTTGTGAAAATGGTGATAAATTTTTAGCGAGCATATAACGACCATCATCATAGAATATACACGTAGATCAAGGTACTCATAAAATATTTCAAATATATGTACGCACTTACAAAACATAATTTAATTACAAGTACAAAGATTATGTCTACAAAATAATATACATCAAGTGTTTTACAAATGAAAAGAGAAGTAAAAGAGAAATAGAAGTCAAGGGTGTGATTAGCAAAACAAGGAGTGCATCCATTAAAACAAGGGGTGCATCTAGCAAATTGCAACTCTTGCCCGGGATCATGTCAATTGACATCCCGACAAAACACGGCGGCTCCAAACAACCTGGTCTTCTCCCAAAAGCACCTACTGCTGCCCATCTGCTCACACGAACCCGGTTCGCGATCATCACAGGTACCAAACTACAAGGTACAACAAAGCAAAGGTGAGTTCATCATATTAAATAACAACAATAAATATAACAGGAAAGGAGCACAACCCGGTCAAGAAGCAACACAATCATCAACATATCAATACAAACATTCCAAGCATCCATCAAACACTAACATATACGGACATCCACAACCATTTCATAAATCAACTCATAAAATCTAGCATGATGCATGCTCCTGACTCAATTCTCATTATGCAATGTGGTACCATCCCGAAAATAGGCCAAATCCATGGTACGAATGACTACTGCAACTCATCAGGGTCACTCTGTTGTGCACAGGACTCATCCCCATGGTGATCAGCCAAAATGGGTGTTATAAGGATCTCCCTACAGACGTGGCCCCCCAGTACTTCTCGTACTATCCAGTCAATCATCCTATTTCAGCCATGCAAAAGTCTTATGTTACGTAGGCATCATCAATGCATGACCCAGCTAGGAACACAATCCTTCCTCGCAAGGGTAATCCGTCATACACCCCCTATGTAACCTGCAGCCCACACAAAGGCCTAACGATGCACTGACCGTGGTCCTCGCAAGGTTTACCACCACCCAGTCCCGACATCTCACGATTATACATAGAATATCACCACGACACCATCAATGTATGACCCAGAACCAGGCTCAACCCGACCTGGCTAGGATAACACCATACACCCCCGTGAGTATTTATGTGTATTCCAAACGCATTCCTTATCTCGGACCATCACATAGGCCGAGTTTGAATGCCACCAATGTAATCATATACGTCATTCACAAACATGTACAACCAAGTGAACCGGTGTGAAGTACGAGGTGTCCGGGTTGGCACTTAGACAAACTATCTCAAGGTAAGAATCCAAACAAGGTCGGACAAAGGCAGACAAGGCCGGTAGAACTCGGACAATGTTGGTAGGGGTTGGTCAGAGGGGTAAAGTTTGGGTAAGATAAGACAAGGGTAGCAAAAACGGACGAGGTCAGAAGAACTCAATCGAGGTCGGTTGGGTTTTGCTAAGGATTTGCGAAAGGCGGTCAAGGGGTCCTTAGGTTTCTTATAAAGTTCTAAGGATGGGTTCAGCATTATGTAGTCAATTGCATAAGTGTTGTTATCGATTACGACAGATAATGCTTGTAAGACCCCGGGTTTGTATTTTCACTAACCCACACAAGGGTGTAAGGGAACCCGGTAGCTCATTTCCCAAGAGCATACAAGCTCTGCCGAGTAGGGAACCCGGTAGTTTTCTCAAGGAAAAAGGGGTTTGGACTTGGTAATTCTAAAGGAAAAAGCCCACCCCGGGTAAGGAACCCAGTCTCTCTAAGAAAAGGGAAAGATGAGCCTCTAGAGGAGACACCTGTATGTAACTGGTCATTTTAGAAAAAGGAACACAAGCTCAACCAAGTAGGGAAGTCTGGTGGCTCTTTTCTCGAGGGGACACGAGCTCATCTGGGTTAGCAACCCGGTAGCTCCCTGTAGGTGAGGTAACTTGAGCTCAACAGCTCTTACATGTTACCCGGGTAAGGAACCCGATATACCTTATAAAAATAGAAACGAGTCTTAACGACTCTAAGGGAATGACCCTGGGTGGGGAACCCGGTCTACTGACATCTACCAACAAGGACTAAGTTACGTCCCGCATGCATGCATGCATGCCATGTAACCCGCTCAACTTGGCCTACCCATCCCGGTAGCCGACATCAAAACGCGAGGGTTTGACACGTATAGCTAACTTGGCCTGCCCATCTTGGTAGCCGATATCAAACACAAGGGATTTATATCTACGTGTAACTCGGCCAACCTATCCTGGTACTCATCACCTTCATGAACACTTCCACAGGTGTCTAAGAAACTCTTCAGCCTCAAAATGCCAACTTCACCCACATGCATGGGAAGTTCTTAAAACATCTACTCCCCACAAGAACACCAAACATCAACACAAAACAACACTCAACAAATTTAAGGCATACCAAATCCCATTCATAAAAGACGTAGCTTTTCTGGGAAAAACATCGTACACACTAGGGACATGCAGTTATCATCACGGCTGGACTCCCTGGCCCCCAAACTGTGGTACCTAAAGCTGTTAAGAAACATGATAAACTCCCTTTACCTAACCAGGAGTTCGCCCACGAGCTTCACGGTGTGTTTGTCCTAAGCTTCAGCTCCGACCACGAGGTTCCTCTCAGCGTCGGGATTTCCGCAATAGCTACGGTGACTCTCGTAGGTAGGAGATAACAAAAAAGGGGTCGAGAACGAGAGGTTCTGGGTGAGTTTTTTAGAGAGAAAATAGAGGAAACGAAAAGGTAGAAGAAGGAAGAGTGAACTTGTTGTTGTGCCAGCCTGCTGCTTATAAACACAGCTGACACAATACGTCCTTTTAGTGGGCTCAGCCAGCAACCACAGCACAACAGGGCTGACTTACGTCCAATACCCATAAAGCACGCATACCAGGACAAAAGCACTCAAACAACAAGTTATAAATAAAATAATTAATCAACATAACACATTTAATTTTAATTAATATAATGCACACGCATCAAGCATCCAGATTAGCACTTATAATCTGGGTCGTTACAACTCCTCCACCTTTTTAGGAATTTCGTCCCCAAAATTACCTGGTGTAAACAAAGCCGAGTAGGCTTCCCGCATCTGATTCTCTAGCCCCCATGTAGCATCTTCTCTAGATTTGCCTCCCTAGATAACCTTGACCAGGGGAATCTCTTTTCCTCTTAGATGCTTTATCTGTCGATCCTCAATCCTCAAAGGTAGTGGTCCATACGTTAAGTTTTCTTTTACTTGAATGTCATCCAACCCGACCACATGAGATGGATCATGAATTTTATTTACGAAGTTGAGACACATGGAATACATTATGGAGATTGGAAAGGGACGGGGGTAAGGAAATTTGGCAGGCTACGGGACTGACTCTTTTTAAGATTTGGAAGGGACCAACAAACCGGGGTGTGAGTTTCCGGGATTTCAATGCTCGGCTGACCCCGGTCCATGGGGTGACCTTCAAGAATACATGATCACCATCCTCAAACTCTAAGTCCTTCCTTCTCTTGTCATGATAGCTCTTTTGCCGACTCTGGGCCGTTCTCATCCTATCCCGGATCAACCTAACCTTCTCGGTCGTTTGTTGTACCACCTTGGGTCCTAGCACAAGATCCTCGCCAGATTCTAACCAACATAGGGGTGTCCTACACCTTCTACCATGTAGGGCTTCGTAGGGAGCCATGCTAATTGTAGAGTGAAAACTATTGTTGTAGGTAAACTCTATCAAGGGTAGAAAACTACCCTTGTTCTAGAACACACGCCTTCAAAAGGTCTTTTAGTGACTGAATGGTTCGTTCAGTCTGCCAATCAGTTTGAGGGTGATAGGCCGAGCTCATCCGAAGTCGGGTTTCTAAGGCCTTGTTCAAACTCTCCCAGAATCTAGATTTGAACCTCGGATCCCGGTCGAACACTATACTAGAGGGTACACCATGCAACCGGATAATCTCGTTAATATACAAGGTGGTCAACTTCTCTAAGGAAAATCGGATGTTGATCGGGATAAAGTGAGCAGACTTAGTTAATCTGTCAACAATAACCCAGATAGAATCTAACCCAGCCCGGGTTCTAGGCAAACCTACAACAAAATCCATGGAGATACTATCCCACTTCCATTAGGGTATCTTCAAGGGTTGCAACTTACTCGATGGTCTCTGGTGTTCCACCTTGGCTTTCTGACAAACCAAGCACGCATAAACGAACTCACTAACCTCCCTCTTCATGTTCGGCCACCAAAACATAGTCTTGAGGTCTTGGTACATCTTGGTGGCACCGGGATGGATACATAGATTACTCCTATGCCCCTCCTCTAGGATCACTTTCCTGAGCCTGGGTAGGTTGGGGACACAGACTCTACCTTGAAGTCTCAAAACTCCGTCCGGTCCCACCTGGAAACTACTAGCACTCCCTGATGCTATAGCTTCTAGTTAGGTCTTCAGGAAAAGGGTCAAACCTCTGCCCTTCCCGGATCTCTTCTAGTTTCATGCTAGTAGGGGTGAGCTCACATGCTAGACTGAGGTCTCTAAACTGCTCTAACAGATCTAACTCCCTAACCATCAAGGCGGACACATGAAGAGATTTTCTACTTAAAGCATCGGCCACCACATTGGCCTTGCCGGGGTGATAACTAAGCTCAAAATCATAATCCTTAAGGAATTCTAGCCATCTTCTCTGACACATGTTCAATTCTTTCTGGCTAAATAGATACTTAAGGATTTTGTGGTCACTAAACACCTCAAACTTAGAACCAAAAAGATAATGTCTCCATATCTTAAGGGCAAACACCACGACAGCCAGTTCCAAATCGTGGGTAGGGTAGTTCCTTTCATGCGTCTTAAGCTGCCTGCAAGCATAGGCCACAACCCGGCCACCTTGCATCAACATCTCTCCTAAGCCCGTCATTGTTGTGTCGCAGTACACCTCAAAGGGCTCTCCTAGGTTAGGCAAAACTAACACGGGTGCAGTTGTCAGCTTTTCCTTAAGAGTTCAGAAGCTAAGCTCACACTGGTCATCCCACACAAACACTTGACCCTTACGAGTCAACTTGGTCAAAGGTAAGGCTAACTTGGAGAAACCCTCTATAAATCTCCTGTAATAGCCGGCCAAGCCCAGGAAACTCCTAATCTCGAACACGGACTTGGGGCTTTACCACCTAAGGATGACTTCCACCTTAGAAGGATCTACAATTACACCACCTTGGCCTATCACGTGCCCTAAGAAACTCACCTTCTCCAACCAGAATTCACACTTAAACAACTTAGCATACAGTTGTCGGCCCCTAAGGGTCTGCAGGACAATCCTCAAGTGCTCTTCGTGCTTCTCTCTGGTCTTAGAATACACTAGGATATCATCTATGAAAACTACCACAAAGCTATCAAGGTAGGGGTGAAAGATCCTATTCATGAAATCCATGAACACACCAGGAGCATTGGTCACACCAAAGGGCATAACCAAGTACTCGTAATGACCATAGCGAGTTCTGAAAGTGGTCTTTGGCATATCCTCAGACTTTACCCAGATCTGATGGTAACCCGACCTAAGATCTATCTTACTAAACACACAAGCCCCTACCAGCTGATCCATGAGGTCATCTATCCTAGCAAAGGATACTTATTCTTAATCGCTACCTTATTCAGCTGGCGGTAATCTACACATAATCTCATAGTCCTGTCTTTCTTCTTAACCAACAACACGGGCGCTCCTCATGGAGATACACTAGGTCGCACCAACTGCTTATCCAATAGTTCTTCCAACTGTTTCTTAAGCTCGGCTAGCTCTAAGGGAGACATCCTATAGGGGGCCACAGATATAGGTCCAGCTTTGGGTACCAAATCTATGGAAAACTCGACCTCTCTCTCAGGTGGTAACCCAGATATATCCTCAGGGAAAACCCCCGAAAACTCTCTCACAACAGGGAGGTCGGCTAGGGGGACTTTGGTCTCAATATCCGAGTTTAATAAGATCATGTATACTTGAGCATTCTCTTTTAAAGATGACATAACCCGGTTTGCCGAGATAGACATCCCTGAAAATACTATGAATACATTGCAAATGAACCAAGAGGGAGGGGGGGGGGTGAATTGGTTCAAACTGGAAATTTAAAACTTTCTGAAACAAATTGCGGAATTAAAACTTAGGATCATATCACAAGTTCACCTTTATTAAATTAAAAAATCTTTCTTCACCCAAGAACAACCTTAGTTATGAAAGCAATGACTGAAAAATGTTTCTTTGATAATAATGCTTGAGTTCACAAAGGCATGTAATAAAACATACAAAAATCTAAACATAACACAAAGCAATTATACTGGTTCACCTCTCAACCTTGGAGGCTACATCTAGTTGCTTCCAACCCACACTAGGTTAGAGTAATTACTAAATCAAAGAATCTTTTACAAGCTGTTTACAAGTGACCTCTTTATCAACACTAGACAAAGATACTGATTCTAAAACCATATTAGAATACAAATAACAAGATAGTGAGAACTCTCCTCAGAATCCAAACCTAGAGAACCCTACTCTAGCAAGCTTGAAAAGAAACCAATTGATATATCACAATACAACAGAAAATGTTAGAACTTCTAAAATGATGGGTTCAAGATAAACACAACTTGAGATCTTTCATGTATGAATGAATGAAATGAAATGAGATTACCACACTCTTCAGGTTGTAAAGCATAACAGCTTAGAAACACAATCTTGAAAACCTTCTTTCTTTAAAACATCTTCTCTAAAAAACTCAGAAATCTTGATCACACAAGATGTTATTTGAACTCAGAGTAAAACAAAAATTTGGGCACTTATGAAAGCTCAGAAACTTTTGGGTAAGTCACTCTTTTTTTGAGTAAATCGTTCAAATGTCTATTTATAAGAAAAAGACTCACCAAGCTTTATATAAAATAGATTTAACTCACAATAATCGATTAATCCATTTAGTGTAATCGATTAAATTTCCATATGTAATCGATTAAAGTAACTAGATAATTGATTAAACTGTTCATTAGATTTCTGGAAATGGTTTCATGAACACAATAATTGATTAAACCGTTCAGTAATCGATTAAACCAGAACAACATCATGAAAAACAAATTAAGATAATCGATTACAGAAGGAGGTAATCGATTAAACCAGTGATGCATGGTCTTTCATAAAACACTATGTAATCGATTAAAGAAAACAGTAATCGATTAAACTGTTCTTCAAGGCTTTTCCAGAATAGTTTGAATGTCTTTAATCGATTAAATTGATTGTGTAATCGATTAAAGCAGTAAGATTTGCTTTTTTAAGAACTTAGCCTTTGAGAACTTAACTTTTTGTAAAACCATTTGATTTCTTTAAGACTTAAAAACCATGTATGCATGATCATGAGAATGCACATGCTAATGAAAAATCACAAGGCATTTAACTTGAACCACTTAAACAAATTACAAAAGCCTTCAAAATGATTGGGCATGTAAAAAGCTAAAACATAATCAAGTCTTCAACCTTGGTTCAATTCCTCTTGCAGCTTCCTTTAAACTCAACAATCTCCCCTTTTTTTGGCTTTGAGCATCCCAAATCAATTTTCCATTTGTCTATTCTTTGATTGCTTTAGAGGGATGAATGATTCCTGAAATCTAAGTCAGCTTTTGCAAGATCAAGCATAAGCATCCATCATTTTTAAAACATGCTCCCCCTCACTTGGGTAGATTCTTTCACAGTTAAAAGCATTAATGTAGTACATGTTACATACCATTTTCTCCCCCTATATCATACGATATTTCAATCATTACTCCCCCTAAATTACAGATACTCCTCCCCCTATTTGGCTTATCAAAGACAAAAAATGATTATAGTAAAAACAGGGGAATAAAAGGAGAGAAAAAAAAAACACTTGTATTGATTCAACAGCAAACAATACATTAATCAAACAAAAATTTAAAATACTTAAACAACCAACAAACATTAAACTAAGCAACAGAAGACAACAAGAGCATAATGAAATAGCAACAACAGAGACAAACAGAAGCACCCTAAGCAATCTAAGCTTATTTATCCATATCATCCAATACAAGCCTAGCTTCTATGTTCTCTAATCTAAACTTCATCTCTTCCAAAGATGAATTTGTCTTAGCTCTATGTGTTAGATTCAAGTGATTGAAGAATCTGAAGAAGAAGAAGTTTTGAGTTTTGATATTTGATTCATGCTTTGTAATTTTTATTTTATTTGTTTAGTATGGTTCATTAAAAGGAATAACCCAAAAATCCCTTTGCAGCTACTAATAAAACTAAATCAACATGCATTCATGCTTAGGTATAAAGTAATAACCATATGCATTGAGTTAGAAATGCATTGATGAGTTTCAAATATGCATAAAATGTTTTAAGACTGGAATAATCGATTACATAGGTTAATAATCGATTACATAAGCATTCTGCATAATCCTGTGTAGTATAGAAGGTGATTTAATCGATTACCAAGTAATCGTAATCGATTAAATAGGCTAGAGGCAGAAAGGGAAGCTCACTGGAATAATCGATTAAATCATGAAATAATCGATTACATTGATCATGCTTATTTTCCAGAACTGCTACGAACACTTTAATCGATTAAATGGTCGAATTAATCGATTACATTAGTTAAAATAATCGATTACATTGACTAAATAATCGATTACAGTCTGTTAAATCTGTTTTTTTATAAATAGGCATGCAGTGACTCTGACCAAAAAAGAATAGTTTTCGAAAGCACTCATTACATACAAAAGTTCTATTGTTCTCTGAGTGATAAAAAGCATAAAAGAGAGTCTTTTAAAGTCTTGTTGTTCTTAGATGTGTAAAACATGAAGGTTGCATAGAAGAAGAAAGTGATTAGTGATCATTCATGCATTAATCTTTTTCAAGATCATTCAAGAAGGCATTGCATTCATCACCAGGTTATCAATTTTGTTTGAAATCCTTTCAGCTGCAAATGGAAGTTTAGGTGATATCCTTCTTGAACCTTATGCTTAACTCTTTGTGAGATTTAATTCTGTATTTTACAGTTTGTGTTGAAACTATCCATGTAACAAGTTAGAATTCTTTAAAGCATTACTAGATAGTGTTTCTAGTGGGTAGAACTGAGTGGTGTGCTCAGGTTCTAAAGTCTTTAGATAAATCTTAGTGTTAGATTTAGAATTTTGCCTAGGGTGGGTGAAAGAGACTTGGTTGATTGCTTGTAAAGAACTGAATCTTGTTAGTGGAACTCTAATCTGGTTTGGATTAGAAGACAACTGGATGTAGCCTCAAGTGGTTAGAGGTGAACCAGTATAAATTTGTGTGTAATTGTGTTTTGATTTACATTACATTCAATTGCTTGTGGTATTGGATTGTGAATCAATTCTGATTTTGTTTCAGCATAAGAGTTAAGTGATTGGAAAAGAGAATTCTGATTATTAAAAGTGTTTGGTTTAAAGATACGATCCATTGTTAATCTTCCGCTGAGTTTGAATTTGCAAGAAAAGTCAAAAAGTTTTATAAACCAATTCACCCCTCCCCTCTTGGTTTATTAGATTAGATATTCATTGTATTTACACTATGCTCATGATGAAGAGACAACAGTGCATCCATCTTTTGAATCATTAGAGACTCAAAAGGACTATAGGAAGGTTGAGCAGAACCTTCACCCTCTTCTCCTTCTTCTGCTTCAGCTTCTTCTTCACCTTTAGATGGTGGCAAGTGTTGCCCTGCCATCTACCATCCATAAGGAGTTTTGACCATTCCAAGCTTGGTCAGATGCTTCTCCTTAATGAGGCTATTGTTGGAATTAGTATTATCAACAACCTCATTAGTGACATCAACCTTGAAGTAATGAATGAATCTGGAAATCAGGACAACATATGGAAAAAGGTAGTTCATCAATCTTTTAGACTTAAGCATTATCTCCTGAATTATGAGAATCCAATTCATCTGAATACCATTTTTTAGACCATAAACAATCTGAAGATCATCATCTGTGGCTTGAGCATGGTTAGTGGACCTAGGAGTTAGGATGTAGGTGATGATGTAGTGAAGGAGTCTATCCTTATGAGTCATAGGACCTGTGCTGAGCCTCAACTTTAGCCTCATTTGAGGATCGAGTAGCATTCCTCTGTAGGTTTCCACCCTATTGTATCCTTCTGCTTCCTCCTCAAATTTCCTTTCTCCATCAAAGGAAATACCAACAACCTCCTGCCAAATTTCAGGAGTAATTTCCATGGCTACCCCATTCACTTGAGACAAGATTGTCCCCTCCATAGAAAACTTAGAGCAGGTGTAAAACACCTTCACTAGTTCAGGGTAAAAGGTACCCTTCATCTCCACAAATTTCTTCAAACCTTGGGCTTCAAGCATGGCTGGGAATTGAAAGCCTTCCCTACTGAACCAGCCAAGGTCAAGGTGTTTTGGAGAACATATCAGTTTGGTTGCATTGAATTGAAGGTAGGTCATTTTCTCTCTCTCATTTGAAAACCAGTGGTCTAATCTACTTACTGCTGGGTTAGAAGTTTCAGCCTTTCTCTTAGAGGATTTGGTTCTCTTAGGAGCAGACATATTGGCTAAGTGAAGCAAGGCTATTTGGACAGAGGTTCAAGATACAGAAGAGGAACAACAAGGATTAAGATAAAATATGAGAGTGGTGTGTTTCTTCTCTTTCACATAGGCTTTTTATATAGAAGAATTTGGCTCCAAGATTGAAATTTGAAAAGTGTAATAGTTGATATGAATTAACCCACTAAAATAAAAAGCACAGTAGATTCAAAATTTGAATTTGGGGGCAGTTGGGCAGTTACAATTTCCAAGATAAAATCTACAGATTTTGCAGTAACTCCATGGATAATCGATTATATTCTTATGTAATTGATTATTTCATAAGCAGAATCAGTTTTAGCAGAGATAGTAATCAATTATTTCGAAAAGTAATCAATTATTACAGTGAAAATTTGAGTTTTCAGACAATTTGCATACAAGATAATCGATTACCAATCACTGTAATCGATTATTCCAGTGAGTTTGAATTTTGTGGAAATTTTTTTCATGAAGAATAATCGATTATCCTTTTACTGTAATCGATTACACAAGTACAAACATCATTCTAAATAGCATTTCAAGTTCATTTAATCGATTAATTCATTCCTTAATCGATTATAACAGTAGAATTATCAGAATGAACAGTGATTGTGCAGCACATATCAACTTTGTATTATTTTGAGATTAAAGGCCAATCAATGATGCAATTTCATGTCAATGAGCATATACATTTCAAGCTAACACACATAAGATTCATCCAATATTCCTAACATGTTTCTAAGTGTGTAAAATCTATCTCTATCCAAAGGCTTAGTGAAAATATCAGCTAATTGATAATTGGTGTCAACAAACTCAATTTTGATATTACCCTTTTGGATATGATCTCTAATAAAGTGATGTTTGATTTCAATATGCTTGGTCCTTGAGTGCATGATAGGATTTTTGGATATGTTGATGGCACTTGTGTTATCACATAGCAATGGAATCTCTTTTATCTCAACTCCAAAGTCTTGAAGTTGTTGCTTCAACCAAAGGCTTTGTGCACAACAGCTTCCAGCAGAAATGTATTCAGCTTCAACAGTGGATAAGGCAACACATGATTGCTTCTTACAGTGCCAAGAAATCAGTGAACTTCCTAACATGTGGCATGTTCCACTTGTACTATTTCTATCCAATTTGCACCCTGCAAAATCAGAATTAGAATATCCAATCAAGCTGATAGATGTACCTTTTGGATACCAAAGTCCTATTCTTGGTGTAGACTTGAGATACTTAAGGATCCTCTTGACTGCAGCTAGATGAGATTATTTGGGATTTGCTTGGTATCTAGCACACAAGAAAACACTTAACATGATATCACGTCTACTAGCAGTTAGGTATAACAAGGATCCAATCATTCCTCTGTATTTAGACTCATCAACACTTTTTCCTTTGTCATCTGTGTCAAGATAGGTAGAAGTTGCCATTGGTGTTGCAGCATCCTTGCAATTCTCCATTTCAAACTTCTTGATCATCTCTTAACAGTACTTGGCTTGACTAAGGAAAGTTCCATTCTTTAATTGCTTGACTTGTAGTCCTAGAAAGAATGTAAGTTCCCCCATCATTGACATTTCAAATTCACTTTGCATTGATACTGAAAATTCTCTGCACATAGATTGATTAGTTGAACCAAAAAATAGTGTCATCTACATATATTTGAACTAGCAGGATATCATTTCCTCTTTTCTTGATGAACAAGGTTTTATCAACTTGACCTCTTATGAAAGATTGTTAAATCAGAAATTTGCTTAACCTTTCATACCAAGATCTTGGTGCTTGTTTCAAACCATACAAAGCTTTTCTTAATTTGAAAACATGGTTAGGATGCTTGTGATCAATAAATCTAGGTGGCTGGTCTACATATATTTCTTCTTCAATGTAACCATTTAAAAATGCACTTTTGACATCCATTTGAAACAATTTGAAATTCATCAAACATGCATATGCAAGTAACAACCTTATGGCTTCTAATCTGGCTACTGGAGCATAAGTTTCATCATAGTCTATGCCTTCCTCTTGGTTGTATCCTTTAGCAAGCAATCTAGCCTTATTCCTTACTATGATTCCACTTTCATCCAGCTTGTTTCTAAAAACCCATTTTGTGCCAATAAGGTTTTATGAGTTGATGTTCTAGGGACTAACTCCCAAACTTCATTTCTTTTAAATTGGTTTAACTCATCATGCATAGCAATTAACCAATGTTCATCCAGCAAAGCTTGATCAATACTTTCAATTTGTGAAACAAAAGCCATGGTACAACAAAGATTTCTTAAAGAGGATCTAGTAGAAACTCCCTTAGATACTTCCCTTATTATATTGTCAAGAGAAAGATCTTTAGTTGTCCTCCAATCCTTGTGCTTTTGTAAAGGTGTAGAATGTTCCAATTCATCATTTGGTTCAGCCTTTTCTTTGCCATTCAGATCATTAACTTGCAAGAATTCTTCCTTTTGTCCTGCATCATCATCACACTCGAAATTCTCTTTGGAAGGATTAGATTCATCACAAATTACATGGACAGATTCCTCAACACACAATGTTATTTTATCAAAGATCCTATAAGCTTTACTTTGCAAAGAGTAACCAAGAAAAATTGCTTCATTAGCTTTAGAATCAAATTTGCCAAGAGAATCTTTACCATTGTTTAATACAAAACACTTGCAGCCAAATGCTCTCAAATAAGATATGTTTGGTTTCCTTCCTTTGTATAGTTCATAAGGGGTTTTCTTCAAAATGGGCCTTATGAGGATTCTATTCAAAGTATAACAAACCGTACTTACAACATCAGCCCAAAAGTGCTTAGGCAAGTTTGTTTCATTTAGAAGTGTTCTTGCACCTTCCTCAATAGATCTGTTTTTCCTCTCCACAACACCATTTTGTTGGGGTGTTCTTGGAGCTGAAAAATTGTGATTAATTCCAAACTCTTCACAAATTTTTTCAAAGTATTCATTTTGGAATTCTCCACTGTGATCGCTTCTAATTGAAACAATATTGCAAGCTTTTTCATTTTGAATTATCTTGGCTAACTTTCTAAATGCTGTGAATGCATCACTCTTGGATCTTATGAACAAAGTCCATGTGTATCCTGAGTAATCATCTACAATAACAAGACCATAAAAATTTCCTTCCAAGCTCATGGTTCTTGAAGGACCAAATAAATCCATATGAAGCAACTCAAGAGGTCTAGAAGTAGAAACAACATTTTTTCTTTGAAAAGAATTCTTTGTTTGTTTCCCTCTTTGACAAACTTCACATATTTTATCCTTCTCAAACTTAAGCTTAGGTAAACCTATGACCAAATCCTTTTTCACAAGTTTATTCATGTGATGCATGTTTATATGACTAACTCTTTTATGCCATAACCAAGTTTCATCAGTTTTACTTACAAGGCAGCAAGTCTTATGAATGTATGCATGGTCAATGGACAAAACATAAATGTTACCCTTTCTCTTACCAACATGGATAACCTCACCACTTTGACTGTCACAAATGAAACAACAATTGTCAATGAATTACACTTTAAATCCTTTGTCACATAATTGACTTATGCTTAGGAGATTGTGTTTCAAGCCTTCAACATATAAAACATTTCTGATTATAGTTTTGAGGCTGTCTCCTATGCTTCCTTCTCCAATTATCTTCCCTTTGTTATTATCGCCGTAGGTGACAAATCCTCCATCTTTCAGTATAACATTTGTAAGCATGGAAATATCACCTGTCATGTGCCTAGAGCAGCCACTATCAAGATACCATAGTGATGATTTTGATCTTAGACACACCTGCACAATTCAAATCAAGTAACAAGGAAAGGTACCCAATTGAGGTTGGGTCCATAGGGGTTAGCTATTTTCTTTTCCTTTTTCACCCAAACACATTCTCCATTAGGCATATAATGTTTTCTTGCATAGCATTTAAAAGATGTATGTCCCTTTTTCATGCAATAGTTACAAGTTACAGTTTTAGATTATCTTTCAAAGTAAGCATTTTGATTGAACTTTGATTTATAAAAGCTCATTTGATTCTTCTGTTTTTGTGGTACAAATGTGGTTTTTCCACTAGATTTTGAACCATGTTTGTATCCCAAACCAGAAGTATCTCCAGCATATTTTTGTACACTTAACATTTCAGCCAAGTTGCATTTACCTCTATACAGCCTTCTCAAAAGATCAACCAAATAGTTATTTTCTGAAAGAAGTAGCATATATTTTTCTCCTTGACTTCTTTTGAAAGCATCAAACTCATCTTGTAACAATTTGCATTTTTCTGCCTTATAAGAGGAAGAAGGACATATACAACCATTGGCGTTGTAACTTGAAAGAAATTTTTCATTTTCCTCTTTCAACTTACAGAGTTCACTTTGCATTTCTGCAAGTTTGGTGATATGCCCTCTTAGATCTCCTTTCAGCTTATTATTTTCCTTTGCTAACCTTTGAGCCTCATCATGCATTTCATGAAAAGCATCAACAATGTTATCATATTGAGAGCTTACCTCAGATTCAGCACTTGAGTAGTCATCATCACTCAAAGTTGAAGTGAAGCATACATTTGCTTCTTCTTCATTCTCACTGCTTGATTCAGAACTTGTTGATTCATTATCTTCCCATGCAATGTAGGCTTTCTTTGGGTTTCCTTCCTTCTTAATCTTCCTCTCACCTTGTTGTTTCTTTAAGAAGATTGGACATTGAGATTTAATGTGTCCAGGCTTTCCACATTCAAAGCATGTAAAGTTGGTGGAGGTGTTGCTGTCATTCTTTTTGTTGTTGTTGTTGTTGAACTTTTTGAATTTTCTGTTTTTGTTCCTTCTCATGAATTTGTTGAATTTTTTTACAATTAGATTCATGTTGTCATCTTCATCTTCTTCACTTGAATCTTCTTCTATTTCAACCTTAGATGATACAACTTTCAAAGCTATGCTCTTATGTTTCTTTTCTCCATCTTCAGTATTGCTTAGTTGTAACATTTCAATTTCATATTCAAGTAGCTTACCAAACAATGCAGCCATGGATATCTTGGATAGATCTTTTGACTCCTTGATAGCTATGACTTTTTGTTGCCATGGCCTTGTGAGACACTTCAAGATTTTGATATTTAATTCTTCAGTATCAAAGGTCTTCCCAAGGCCAAGAAGATGATTGACAATATGTGTGAATCTTGTTTGTAGCTGAGAAATGGTTTCTGTATTGTTCATCTTGAACATTTCATACTCATGAATCAAGGCATGCTTCCTTGATCTTCTAGCTTCGTCTATACCTTCATGAGTTACTTCTAGCATTTCCCACATTTCTTTAGCACTCCTGCATCTCACAGTTCTAAAAAATTCATCAGAAGACAAAATAGATGTTATCATATTTTTGGCTTTAAAGTCATATTGCACAATTCTCTTTCTGCATCTGTCATTTCATCCCATTCTTTAGGAACCAGTTTATTATCAATAGTTTTCATAGGAACCAAAGGGCCTCTTTCAATTGCATTCCATGCACCGGGATCATTGGATTGAATAAAAATTTGTATTCAATTTTTCCAAAAACTAAAATGCTCACCCTCAAACATTGGTGGACGATTGAGAGAATCTCCCTCTCTAAAGGTTATTTGAGTAGTATTCATTTTCTTTTAAAAAGAAAGTGATCTTGAATATCTTTCAAGAACCATCTCTATTACCAATTGAAAATACTATGAATACACTACAAATGAACCAAGAGAGGGAGTGAATTGGTTCAAACTGAAAATTTAAAACTTTCTGAAACATATTGGGGAATTAAAACTTAGGATCGTATCACAAGTTCACCTTTATTAAATTCAAAAATCTTTCTTCATCCAAGATCAACCTTAGTTATGAAAGCAATGACATAAAAATGTTTCTTTGATAATAATGCTTGAGTTCACAAAGACATGTAATAAAACATACAGAAATCTAAACAGAACACAAAGCAATTATACTGGTTCACCTCTCAACCTTGGAGGCTACATCCAGTTGCTTCCAACCCACACTAGGTTAGAATAATTACTAAATCAAAGAATCTTTTACAAGCTGTTTACAAGTGACCTCTTTATCAACACTAGACAAAGATACTGATTCTAAAACCCTATTAGAATACAAATCATAAGATACTGAGAACCCTACTGTTAGGATTTTTACGGCAAGTGTACCGTTGTATCGTTGCAAGTTACAAATTTGTAAAGTTCGTCTCCACAGGGATTTGAGTTTACTTTAGTTCATTTAAATCATTACCAGTTTAATAGTTTATGTACAGATGATTAAAGTGAAGGTTCATTTGATTGATGACGTAACGTAAAAGATAAAAATTACGGAAGTAAATACGGAAGTAAATAAACGAGTTCAAATTCAATGAAGTGTAGGATTGGATTTCGTCTTTCTTATCCCTTTAATTGATTTTTACCTATGCATTTTCTATTTTTATTGCCGCACACGTTTAGATAACCTTAATTCGATTCCTCGCAATTAAGTCCTAAGGATATTTTACTAAATATCGATCCCTCGCATATTTAATTAAATACTCTAGCATTAAGCTTCTAACCACGTGTTTTGTGCGATCAAAACATTAAGCCCTATTCCTAGCAACGTAACGTAGTGAGTGATTTAATTCAGTTCTAACCCTAAATTTACTTTCCAGTCGCCTTTAGGGTTAAATTCATGAAACTAGCGATTAATTAGAATCAAGCGTTAAGCGTAGAATAAAATCACCAATAAGGAATAGAACAATGCATAAATAATTAAAAGAGCATAGGGATAAGAAGAGTACGTCCAATCCTTAGGAAAGTTTAAGCAAACATCGGCAGAACCTCCTCGAGAGAACCACTGACTAAGCTTGTCATCGATCCTCTTTTCGGCAGAATCTCCTTATACAATTCACTCTTCCTCACTTCCCTAAGTTTCTACACTCACCTAGGAACTAAAAACAAGCTAAATATGAATAAGCAGGTGAATGGGAGAGAAAAGAAGTGGAAAATGGAATGCCTCTGCCTCCAAAATTCGTCCATATATATAGGTTTTGTGGACTTGGCTGCTTTGGTCGCCCAGGCCACCAATTCCTTCATAAAATGGGCGCCTGGGCGAGCTAAAGTGAATTCTTGGAACTTGTTACTCACCCAGGCGAGTGAAATAGGCATAAAATGGCCGCCTGGGCGAGCTTAAAAGCTTAGTGATGAAGAAATCCTTGGGCCTTGGTGCTTCTTGGGCCTGGAATGCTGTTGGGACTTCATTCTTTGCTTAGTTCACTCCCAGCTCTTGGTTTTCGCAAGCTTGATTCTTCCGTAACCTTTAAACCTAGCAAAATTCAATCATTCGATTGGACGAAATCTTTTCAAAATATGAAAGCATGACTTACCTTTATATAACCATCAATTAACTAGGTTTCTAGGGTTAACTTGTGAATAAATCAATTTAAAATAAGGGATAAGTGCCATATTTGAATCCTATTTTTACTAAAATGTGGCACTTATCACCTACTCAGAATCCAAACCTAGAGAACCCTACTTTAGCAAGCTTGAAAAGAAACCAATTGATATATCACAATACAACAGAAAATGTTAGAACTTCTAAAAAGATGGGTTCAAGATAAACACAACCTGAGATCTTTCATGTATGAATGAATGAAATGAAATGAGATTACCACACTCTTCAGGTTGTAAAGCATAATTGCTCAGAAACACAATCTTGAAAACCTTCTTTCTTTAAAACATCTTCTCTAAAAAACTCAGAAATCTTGATCACACAAGATGTTCTTTGAACTCAGACTAAAACAGAAATTTGGGCACTTATGAAAGCTCAGAAACGTTTGGGTAAGTCACTATTTTTTTGAGTAAATCATTCAAATGTCTATTTATACAAAAAAGACTCACCAAGCTTTATATAAAATAGATTTAACTGACAATAATAAATTAATCCGTTTAGTTTAATCGATTAAATTGCCATATGTAATCGATTAAAGTAACTAGATAATCGATTAAATTGTTCATCAACTTTCTGGAAATGGTTTCATGAACACAATAATCGATTAAACTGTTCAGTAATCGATTAAACCAGAACAACATCATGAAAAATGAATTAAGATAATCGATTACAAAAGGAGGTAATCGATTAAACCAGTGATGCATGGTTTTTCATAAAACACTATGTAATCGATTAAAGAAACCAGTAATCGATTAAACTGTTCTTCAAGGCTTTTCCAGAATAGTTTGAATGTCTTTAATCAATTAAATTGATTGTGTAATCGATTAAAGCAGTAAGATTTGCTTTTTAAAGAACTTAGCCTTTGAGAACTTAACTTTTTGTAAAACCATTTGATTTCTTTAAGACTTAAAAACCATGTATGCATGATCATGAGAATGCACATGCTAATGAAAACTCACAAGGCATTTAACTTGAACCACTTAAACAAATTACAAAAGCCTTCAAAATGATTGGGCATGTAAAAAGCTAAAACATAATCAAGTCTTCAACCTTGGTTCAATTCCTCTTGCAGCTTCCTTTAAACTCAACAATCCTATCCTTTCTCACATCCGGGCTGCCAAACACGACTGTCTTATCATGGCAGTTTAATAGAACCTGGTTGAAAGATAACCAGTCCATACCCAAAATAACATCAATCTGGCTAAAAGGCAAACAAACCAGATCAAGATGGAATTTTCTACCAGAAATTTCCACAAGGCAGTCCAAACATACCTCGGAAGTCAACACAGACCCACTAGCCGGGGTCTCAACCATAAGTTCATTATTTTAAAGAAGACACAGGAAGTTTTAGCTGGTCTACACACAACCGAGATACGAAAGAATGGGTTGCACCGGAATAAAAACGTACAAGTAAAGGAACTCCGTTTATGAAACACTCACCTTAGATCAGATCCTAGGAATTCGAGGCTTCAGCACCACTAAGAGTAAAGACTCTTCCCGTGGTCCTCGATTTTCCGGGCTGGCTCTGCTGGCCTTCACCATTCCTCTCCTTTTTGGGGTGTATGCACTCCCTCTGGATGTGACCCTTCTCCTTACAGTTAAAACAAACTAGGATCCTTGGTGCGAATGACTACTGCAACTCGTCAGGGTCACTTTGTTGTGCACAGGACTCACCCCCCATGGTGATTAGCCAAAATGGGTGTCATAAGGATCTCCCTACGGACGTGGCCCCCCCAGTACTTCTCGTACTATCCAGTCAATCATCCTATTTCAGCCATGCAAATGTCTTATGTTACGTAGGCACCATCAATGCATGACCCAGCTAGGAACACAATCCTTCCTCGCAAGGGTAATCCGTCATACACCCCCTATGTAACATACCGCCCACACAAGGGCCCAACGATGCACTGACCGTGGTCCTCACAAGGTTTACCACCACCCAGTCCTGACATCTCACGACTATACATAGAATATCACCACGACACCATCAATGTATGACCCAGAACCAGGTTCAATCTGACCTAGCTAGGATAACGCCATACACCCCCATGGGTATTTATGTGTATTCCAAACGTATTCCTCATCTCGGACCATCACATAGGCCGAGTTTGAATACCACCAACATAATCATATACGTCATTCACAAACATGTACAACCAAGTGAACCGGTGTAAAGTACGAGGTGTCCGGGTTGGCACTTAGACACACTATCTCAGGGTAAGAATCCGAACAAGGTCGAACAAAGGCAGACAAGGTTGGTCAAGGCCGGTAGAACTCGGACAAGGTCGATAGGGGTCAGTCCGAGGGGTAAAGTTTGGGTAAGAGAAGACAAGGGTAGCAAAAATGGACGAGGTCAGAAGAACTCAGTCGAGGTCGGTTGGGTTTGCTAAGGATTTGCCAAAGGCGGTCAAGAGGTCCTTAGGTTTCTTATAAAGTTCTAAGTACGGATTCAGCACTATGTAGTCGATTGCATAAGTACTGTTATCGATTACGACAGATAACGCTTGTAAGACCCCGGGTTTGTATTTTCACTAACCTACACAAGGGTGTAAGGGAACCCGGTATCTCATTTCCTAAGAGCATACAAGCTATGCCGAGTAGGGAATCCGGTAGTTCTCAAGGAAACAGGGGTTTGGACTTGGTAATTCTAAAGGAAACAACGCACCATGGGTAAGGAACCCGGTCTCTCTAAGAAAAGGGAAAGATAAGCCTCTAGATGCGACACATGTATGTAACCCAGTCGTTTTAGAAAAAGGAACACAAGCTCAACCAAGTAGGGAAATTCGGTGGCTCTTTTCTTGAGGGGACACGAGCTCACCTGGGTTAGTAACCCGGTAGCTCCCTGCAGGTGAGGTAACTTAAGCTCAACAGCTCTTACGTGTTACCCAGGTAAGGAACCCGGTATACCTTATAAAAAGGGAAACGAGTCTTAACGAGTCTAAGGGAACGACCCTGGGTGGGGAACCCGGTCTACTGACATCCGCCAACAAGGACTAAGTTACGTCCCACATGCATGCATGCATGCCACGTAACCCGCTCAACTCGGCCTACCCATCCCGGTAGCCGACATCAAAACCGAGGGTTTGACACATATATCTAACTCGGCCTGCCCATCTCGGTAGCCGACATCAAACACAAGGGATTTATGTCTACGTGTAACCCGGCCAACCCATCCCGGTACTCATCACCTTCACGAACACTTCCACAGGTGTCTAAGAAACTCTTCAGCCTCAAAATGCCAACTTCACCCACATGCACGGGAAGTTCTTTAAACATCTACTCCCCACAAGAACACCAAACATCAACACAAAACAACACTCAACAAATTTAAGGCATACCAAATCCCATTCATAAAAGACGTAGCTTTTCTGGGAAAAACATCGCACACACTAGGGACATGCAGTTATCATCACGACTGGACTCCCTGGCCCCCAAACCATGGTACCTAAAACTGTTAAGAAACACGATAAACTCCCTTTACCTAACTAGGAGTTCATTCACGAGCTTCATGGTGTGTTTGTGCTAAGCTTAAGCTCTGACCACGAGGTTCCTCTCAGCGTCGGGATTTCTACAACAGCTACGGTGACTTTCGTAGGTAAGAGATAACAAAGAAGGGGGTCGAGAATGAGAGGTTTATGGGTGAGTTTTTTAGAGAGAAAGCAGAGGAAATGAAAAGGTAGAAGAAGGAAGAGTGAACTTGTTGCTGTGCCAGCCTGCTGCTTATAAACATAATTGACACAGTATGTCCTCTTAGCGTGCTTAGCCAGCAACCACAACACAGCAGGGTTGACTTTTGTCCAATACCCATCAAGCACGCATACCAGGACAAAAGTACTCAAACAACAAGTTATAAATAAAACAATTAATCAATATAACACATGTAATTTTAATTAATATAATGCATACGCATCAAGCATCCAGATTAGCACTTATAATCTGGGTCGTTACACAGACACACCAACTATCATGCTGCCCTGTAGCGACATCATTGTGTAGGGAGCGAAGGATGGTGAATGAGAAGTGCTGGAAATGCGGGGATGGTGAGGTTTTGTGGAAGTGTGGGGGTGGCGGTTTTGGGTTTGGGACTTGGGACTTGAGCTAGGGTTAGTGATTGAGGAAGACAAAGGCTTGGAGTGTTTGAACGAAGAGAAAATGGTGGGAGGTGTAAGAGAGAGAATGACAAGAGTGAATCGAGAGAGAAAATATTGGTTTTTTCCTATATACACCGCTTCCTTCTTATTATTTTCCAATCTACACCACTTTTGTATGTATTTTTCAACTACACTTGTTTTTTGGTTAGTTGAGAAGTTTGGGTCGGTGAACCCAACTTCCCAACAGGTTTCCTTTTTTTTATTTAAATATTTTTTTAAAAATTGATTTTCCAAAGTTAAGAAGTCAGGGTTAGGGAACCCGACTTCCTAACTCTCGTGTTTTTTTTAAATTAAATATTTTTTTCAAAAAATAATTATTTTATAAAAAATTTATTTTATTAAAAATATATTTTTTTGTTCATATTATTTTTAAAAAATTGATAATATTTTTAGTTTAATAATTTATTTATACCAGAATACATTACATCATAAATAAAAGGGTAAATAGTCATTTTCATTCCTGAATATGTAGAACAGTGACAAATTTGTTCCCAAAAGATGGAAATTCAAATTTTAATTCCCGAAAGTGGAAAAAGTATGACAAATTCATTCATCCGTTAACTTATGTCAGTTAACGATAAGAAAAGATCCTATGTGACACATTTAGGGATAAAATTTTCAACACTCTACACATTCAGAGACAAAAATGACAATTTATCCAAAATATAGTTTAATCTTCATCTTCCCCCTTTTTAATCGTTGCAAACATAACATTACAAAAAATATCTAAAAAATAGGAAAGTAAGCATAAGTTAGAACAAACATAATAATAAGCATAATATTGATTAATAAGCATAATCTGTCTATTGCTCTGAAATTTCTATTGTGACAACATTAGGTAGAGACAAAATCAAATTGAGTCTCATTTTTTTGTAACTTAATGATTGTGCATTTTTGTTTGAGTCTCATATTTTAGGTAAAATATTGTCACATTAGAAATTTCATAGCAATAAATAGATTATTCTTATTAATAAATATTATACTTAATATTAATGTTATTCTAACTTATGTTTGTTTTCATATTTTTTAAGTGTTTATTGTAATATTATGCTTGCAACAATTAAAAACGGGGGGGGGGGGGGGGATGAAGATTAAATTATATTTTGGATAAATAGTCATATTCTTCCCTGAATGTTTAGAGCACTGACAAATTCATCCCTGAATGTGCTAGGTAGGTTGCAACACCCTGAAATTTTGAGTTTCTGAGATAGATGTTTGATGTGTGTTATGTTGCTTGATTGTTTGATTTATTTCATAAACTGCTGTTTTGTTGTGCTTTTGTCTTGGTATGTGTGTTTGGTGAATGTTAGGTTAAGTAAACTTTGTTTGGTTTGTTGTTACTATACGTACACGCTAAGTGAGCTTGTCAAGTCATCTATATATAAGTATTAGAGTGGCGCAGTGGAAGCGTGTTCTCTCTCCCTTTTTCGCTTTTCTCTCTAAACTTTCTACACCCTAAAACTAGTCCCTTCAACCACTCTGCACCACCAAAGACCACCGTAGCTTCCCCCGGAACCCCTACGCCAAGAGGAATCTCGTGACCAAAGCAGAAGCCTTTGAAAAACCTTCTTGAAGTTTGAACGAGAACGGAGCCCCAACCTTTATTTTCTTGGCTTCCTTCAGAGCGCTGTGTTTGGGCAAACTCACGCTTCAAAGGATAGTGTTATAACATCACTAGACTGTAAGAGAAGAACTCCTGGTTAGGTAAGGGGAGTTTATTATGTTGATAACAGTTTTAGATACCATAGTTGGGGGCCAGGGAGTCCAACTATGACGATAACTGCATGTCCCTGTTGTGTGCTGATTTTCAAGAAAATCTATGTCTTTTAACGAATGGGATGTGGAATGTATGATTGAGGGTGTTTTTGTGTGAAGATAGTGATGTTGTAAGAATCCCCTATCCGTGAAGTTGATCTCTGTTGCTGTGAACTCCCAAAACACCTTTTAACAGTGTGTTTATGGAGGTGAAGGCTACCGGGTTAGTACGGCCAGGCTCATTCCTTCTCTTTAGAGATGTTGCACTAGCTTCCTCTCTTTAGAGTTACTAGGTTCCTTCCTCGGTTGAGCTCGTGTCCTTTTCTTTAAGAGAGCTATTGGGTTCCTTTCTCAGTTGAGCTCGTGTCCTTTCTTTAAGAGAGCTACTGGGTTCCTTTCTCGGTTGAGCTCGTGTCCTTCTTTAAGAGAGCTACCAGGTTCCTTCCTCGGTTGAGCTCGTATCCTTTTCTTTAAGAGAGCTACCGGGTTCCTTTCTCGGTTGAGCTCGTTTCCTTTTCTTAAAGAGAGCTACCAGGTTCCTTTCTTGGTTGAGCTCGTTTCCTTCTTTAAGAGAGCTACCGGGTTCCTTTCTCAGTTGAGCTCGTGTCCTTCTTTAAGAGAGCTACCGGGTTCCTTTCTCAGTTGAGCTCTTGTCCTTTCTTTAAGAGAGCTACCGGGTTCCTTTCTCAGTTGAGCTCGTGTCCTTTTCTTTAAGATAGCTATCGGGTTCCTTTCTCGGTTGAGCTCGTGTCCCTATTCAAACCATTCAAAAATCTATCCATTGTAGCCTCATTAGTCTCTTCAATGTTTGCTCTCATCAAAGAAATCTTCATCTCTTTTTAATAATCATCAACAATTTTACTTCCTTGATAAAGCCTTTGTAAATTGTTATGCATTTCCCGTTGGACAAATCTCTCCCTTATGATTCTCTTCATTACCTCCGATGTGTCCGGTCTATGTCTTCTCAATCTTTCTCTCTCCATTTGCACTTGATTCCACACACCATGGCATATCCCTCAAATTCTAAACTAGCCAACTTCATTTTCTTTTCATCACTAAAATTGTAACAATCAAAAACTTGGTTGACTTTCATCTCCTAATAAAGGTAAGCCTCCGGGTCATAAGTACCTAGGAACTTGGGCAGTTTGACCTTCACATCGTCCATGCCATCCCTATTCCTCCAATGTCTATGTCTTCTTCCATCTTCACAGCCATCATCACTCCCTTGAGAAGAATGAGCTGACCTATGATGTCTTCTGTTGGTTTCAAAGAAGTCACTTGAAGAATGGACAAGAGATCAAGCT